>JAQQZU010000039.1:696976-701976 GCA_030068025.1 Parauchenoglanis punctatus | reverse complement strand
ATGGATTGGATAATGTCCATATATCAGTAATTGTTTCCCCACACAAAAGCTGAGAAAAAGAAGGAAAAAATGTGTCTTATTTTTCAAATTCCTGATTTTTTGGGATAATTTCATGTCTTTTGTGTGTTCTTGAGATTTTGTTGTAAAAGGTTTAGTCAAGTCAAGTCAAATGGTTTTTTATTGTCAATTCAACCATATACAGATGGTACAGTTCATAGTGATATGAGACAATATTCTTCCAGGACCATGGTGCTACATGTAAGACAACACGGAATTACAAAAAGTTGATGTGTACAACATAAAACAACACAGGACTACATAATTGCACCTATGCAAACATGTTCAAACATTACAAGACAGTGCAATATAAGCCATTAAGACAGCGTGAAATAAAAACTGTGCAGCACTAACCAGTACACAGTCCTGGTGAGAGTAAGGAGCAGTAATGTGATGAGTTGTGTAAGTCATTTAAATGTAAACAATGACATTCTTGTGCAAAGACTGCAGAGGTAGTGGAATGTATTAATTTGTGTGTGTGTGTGTGTGTGTGTGTGTGTGTGTGTGTGTGTGTGTGTGTGTGTTGTCAGACCAGTCCCTGAGTATTGAGATGCTTGTGGGAAGAAGCTGTTGCACAGTCTGGCAGTGAGGACCTGAATACTTTTTGCCAGATGGCAGGGGGGTAAAGAGTGTGTGAGAGGGGTGTGTAGGGTCGTCCACAATGCTGGTGGTTTTGCGGCTGCAGCATGTGTGATAAATGTCTGTGATGGAGGGAAGAGAGACTCTGATGATCTTCTCAGCTTCTCATAATCCGTTAGAGGGTCTTGCGATCTGACACGGTGCAGTTTCTGTACCTGAAAGTGATGTAGCTGCTCAAGATGCTCTTGATAGTCATTCTGTAGAGGGTGGTGAGGATGAGTTGTGGGAGATGGGCTTTCCTCAGCCCTCGCAGGAAGTAGAGATGCTGCTGGGCTTTCTTGGCTATAGAGCCAGTGTTAAGGAACCAGGAGAGATTCTCTGCCAGCTGAACACAAAGGAATTTGGTGCTCTTGATGATCTCCACAGGGGATATGTCGATGTTCAGTGGAGAGTGGTTGCTCTGTGGTCTCCTGAAGTCAACAACCATCTCTTTTTTTTGTCCATGTTCAGAGACAGGTTGTTGACTTTGCACCAGTCCGTTAGCTGCTGCACCTCCTCTCTGTATGCTGACTCATCGTTCTTGCTGATGAGACCCACCATGGTCGTGTCATCGGCGAACTTGATGATGTGGTTCGAGCTGTGCGTTGCTGCACAGTCGTGAGTCAGCAGAGTGAACAGTAGTGGACTGTGCACACAGCCCTGGGGGGCCCCAGTGCTCAGTGTGGTGGTGCTGGAGATACTGTTCCCAATCTTTGGCTGTGGTCTTTCAATCAGAAAGTCCAGGATCCAGTTGCAGAGACAGGTGTTCAGGCCCAGTGGGCTCAGCTTTCTAATCAGGTGCTGAGGGATGATTTGTTCAATGCTTAACTAAAGTCTATCAGCTTTCATACATATGTGTCCTTATTGTCCAGCTGGGTAAGGGCCAGATGTAGGGTGGTGGCAATGGTGTCATCTGTTGAGTGCTTGGGACAATAGGCGAACTGCAGGGGTCCAGTGAGGGGGAGAGCAGGGTCTTGATGTGTCTCATGACGAGCCTCTCGAAGCACTTCACACTGAATTACTCCATGGTTACCCCAAGGTTACGTGCAGTGACCAGATCAAAGGAGAGATCAAAGAATTGTCCAGGGAGATCACAAGATCCTGATGTGGGGATAAATCAGCTGGGATGAATAGCAGTTCAGTTTTGCTGGGGTTGAGTTTCAGCTTATGAACTGCCTTCCATGATGAGATATCTGCCAGAAATGCAGAGATTCAGGCAGAAACTGCAGGCTCAGCTTCCCAATCAGGTCCTGATGAATAATCGTGTTTAATTCTGAACTGAAGTCTATGAACAGCATTCGTACATAGGTGTCCTTAGTGTCCAGATGTGTGAGGGCCAGATGTAGGGTCGTGGCAATGGCATCATCTGTGGACCGGTTGGGGTGATAGGCGAACTGCAGTGGGTCCAGTGAGGGAGGCAGCAGAGCCTTGATGTGCCTCATGACGAGCCTCTCGAAGCACTTCATCACGATGGGAGTGAGTGCAACGGGACGATAGTCATTGAGGCAGGACACTGAAGACTTCTTTGGCACAGGAACGATGGTGATGGCTTTGAAGCACTTCGGGATGACATCAGTGCCCAGAGAGATGTTGAAGATATCAGTGAGAACATCTGCCAGTTGGTCTGCACATTCTTTGAGCAATCTCCCAGGGATGTTGTCTGGTCCAGAAGCCTTCTGAGGGTTAACTCTGCGAAGAGTTTTCCTCACATCCGCAGTGGTCAGTTGCAGCACTTGGTAGCTGTGAGAAGGGGTGGTCTTCCTTGCAGTTACGTCGTTCTGTGCGTCAAACCGTGCAAAGAAGTTGTTTAGCGCATCTGGTAGGGAGGCATCACTGTCACAAGCAGGTGTAGTTGTCCTGTAGTCTTGGATGCCCTGCCACATGCGCTGGGTGTCACCGCTGTCCTGAAAGTGGCTGTGGATTCTCTGGCGCGCACTTTGCTGCTCTGATGGCCTGAGACAGTTTGGCCCTTGCTGTTCTTAGGGCCACATTGTCACCTGCTCTAAAGGCGGAGTCACGGGTCCTCAGCAGCTTACGTGCCTCTGCTGTCATCCACGGCTTCTGGTTTGAGCGTGTAAAGATGGTCTTGGAGGCAGTGATATCATCTACGCACTTGGTGATGTAGCTGGTAACTGATGATGTGTATTCCTCCAAGTTGGTGTTGTCACCTTCGGTTGCAGCCTCCCTGAACTTATGCCAGTCAGTGTGCTCAAAACAATCCTGAAGAGCAGAGATGGCTCCTGCAGGTCAGGTTCTCACCTGCTTCAGACTGGTTTGGTCTGACGAGCGGCCTGTATGCTGGCATTAGTGTAACAGTGATGTGGTCCGAGTAGCCGAGGTGGGGGCAGTGCTCTATGCGGTACGCGCTGGGAATGTTTGTGTAAACAAGATCCAGCGTGTTTGCCCCTCTCGTTGCAAAGTCCACATGCTGATTTTCGGGAATTTCAGGAGCACTGACTTTTTGCGATTTGCGTGGTTGAAATCTCCGGCGACAATAAACAGTCCATCAGGGTGTGCATTCTGTAGATCGCTTCTTGCACCATTCCGTGTTGATATAGACACACAAGCCACCACCGCAAGTCTCACCGCACAGAGCTGCTTTCCTGTCAGCACGAAACGCAGTTAGCCCGTCTAGCTGAATAGCGGCGTCCGGAACTCTGTCGCTGAGCCACGTCTCCGTGAAAACAAAGACGCAGCAATCTCTGAACTCACGCTGGTCTTGAGAGATGGTCTGGAGCATTGTGGAAGGGAGAGGATCCAGTGGGCAGGTGGTAGGACTGCACGAGGAGATGATTGCAGGATCTGTTGCTACATTGTTGCTTTGAAGGTGGAGTCTTGGGTCCTTAGCAGCTCACGCACCTCTGAAGTCATCCCTAGCTTCTGGTACTAGGTAGGCTGCTGAAGTCGGATGCAGTCCAGTTTATTGTCCAGGTAGAATCCCCCGGCTGCGGATTAGCTCTCAGCGTAGCATGGAGCCCAGCCCAATTGCTGTGCTTCTGCTTCTTTGCACACCGTTTTTGATGGTCCCTCGTCCAGCCACTGACATCAGTTGTCAATGAGGACTGGAGCCCTGGTTTCCATAGCAACCTAAGGATGCGAAGTATCTCCAATAGCTTTATGTTTCTGTTGGCCAAAAACATCTCTTCTAAGCAATAATGTGCAACTGACATGAATATGATATATATATGTGTGTGTGTGTGTATGTGTGTGAGTGAGTGTGTGTGTGTGTGTGTGTGTGTGTGTGTGTGTGTTATATTCATGTGAATGGAACACATGTTCACATATGATGTTTCTCTGTTTTTGCTTTTTCTCTCTCAGCTGAATGACTTTATCGCCCTCTGGTGGAGAAGCAGAGAACACTAACGTTTTAAAAAATTATTTTATCCAAAGACTTCTGGCACCAGATCATCAGAGTCTGATGATCAAAAATCATGTCTGGTTTTTCATGTGTTTTTCTTCTTCGTATCTTTTTGCCCTTTTAGTTGGAAATGTTGCAATATTTGTTGTTGTGTTCTTTACCTGTTCTTTACCTGTTTTGAGTTTCAGCCGCAGCCTATAAGGACGATCAGTTTCACTTCACATTGCGTTGTGCCGCTCTGTGTAACTCATTGCCAGATCATACCAAGCCTTTTTTTGGTTCTAATCTGGTTCCCCGAATGAGTAGGTTCTGGAGTAAAATTGTCTCATAACTGATTGAAAGATAAAAAAAAATCTTAGTCAACTTGGGGGCAAAATAAAAATATACTGAGTGACGTAAATTCTAAAATGACGTAATTCTTAATTAGTAATGTCACGTTCATCATGGACAGTTTATGAGCTAAAACCCCAGTAAAATCCATTTCAGTTCCAGAATGATTAAACTAACAATAGCACTACAAAATGTAGAAAGCTTCAAGGGTAATTATGCAAAACACTGCGTTTTTAAACTGTAAGTTAGAACATTTGTTTTTATTTTTGTTGTTTATTGGTAATGAATTGCAGTGTGTTTATGTGTTTGGAGGTGATGTGAGTTCAGTCGTGTGTGTGTGTTAAGAATGTTCCATTCAGATAAACCAGTGAAGCTGAAACACATCTGTGTCTTCTGGTGATTTTATAAACACTGTGTGGAAAACAGATTCGGTAAAATAAACGTCATTTCCAAATTTGACCACCAGATAGAGCCACATCCTACAATTCAACAGCAGTCATCTACCTATCTTTCTTTCTTTCTTTCTTTCTTTCTTTCTTTCTTTCTTTCTTTTTTGGTTTGGTTCTTTATTTTATTTAATTTCTCAGTTTCATTCTTTCTTCCTGTTTTTTTCTAAATGTAATAATAATCATCATCA
>JAQQZU010000039.1:659319-677104 GCA_030068025.1 Parauchenoglanis punctatus | reverse complement strand
CAATTTGCAGTCTTGTTTTGACTCTGTGTGTGTGTGTGTGTGTGTGTGTGTGTGTGTGTGTGTGTGTGTGTGTGTGTGTGTATGTGTGTAAGTGAGTCATCTCTCAGTGCTGAGTGGCAGCGTGACCCTTCGCCCACACACTTCACATCAACATGGATATGAATGATGCACGCAGTTTTTACCTTTGGCATAGCACACGCTGTCTGCCTGCTGTCACAAACACACACACACACACACACACACACACACACACACATGCACACACACACACAGTTACAGGTACACACACTGTCTCTGGAATTCCCATCAGGGCTTAAACCATGAGACAGTTTTCATTAGGGATACAACAGGTGTCCTATGGGGTTTACACACACACACACACACACACACACACATACATATTCTTTGCTGACTCTATTTTTCTAATATAATATTATAAATTTGTCTGAATTACAGATAATGAACTTTGACCAATTAGAGCTCCTCTGTTAAGTGATTGGCTGTCATTTTGGTCCCGCCTTCTCCTGTAAAGGAGAACTTAATGAATAATAAATAACAAAATAATCAATGAAACAACTGACAAATTAAAAATGCAATTCTCCAAAATAATATTCAGTTGTATTAGGATTTTTAATGAAAGGGTTGCTTAAGATTTGAACTTTATTTGTTTATATTAAATGTATTTTAATTAATGAATAAATCATTTCCTATCTTTAATTAATTTATCATTTATTTTTGGATTGATCGATCTCTTCTTCCTCTTCTCGTGTTGCCTTTTAGGAGAAAACCGAGCCGTACTTCATCGGGATGTTCTGTTTCGAGGCGGGGATAAAGATTGTGGCACTAGGATTCGTGTTCCATAAAGGATCCTACCTGAGGAACGGCTGGAACGTCATGGACTTCATCGTGGTGCTCAGCGGGTGAGTTTAGCGCTCTTTAACACTGGTGTGATTGCGGAGGTTACTATGACAACAGACAGTTGTGAGTTCTGTTACAGTGTGATGAGTCACTAGCATTAGCTTGATATTAGCTTGTTGTTCTTGTCCTGATGTCAGGTGGATGTCAGATCATAAATTTATTAGCGAATCTAGCGGAGATGCTGCACTGTCCCGCCATGTTTTGGTTTTAGGCAACAAAGCTAAAATGTGCTAGCTAATGTAATGTAAGTACGGAATAAGACTCTTGGGGTCATGCTGTTATAGGATAACAATCAACAACACTGTAGTTACTGCACAGAAGTGCATCACATGACCACGAATAACGTTACATGTAAACAGACTCACCGAAAGAAAAGTCAACAAGCTTTTTATTTTTTCATCTGGTTGTTCAAATAATACAAATAAGAATAAATAACTAAAATTCTGGACAGGAAGTCTGCTTTTCCAGACACTTGGGATATTGATTTTTTCACCGTGAAACAAAAATATCTCTGAGAATCGTGATATGTATTTGTGTCATATGGCTCAGTAAATTTATATCACAGAACTGCCAAATCCTGACTTCCAAAACTAGCGCCTTCTGAAGAAATCAGTAAATATTATTAAAGTAATAGCTGTAATGTGGGTCATAAGCAGAATAAAATATAATTATGGTGATTTTATTGGATCAGGAAACCCACGGCGGCTCTACTCAGTGCTAAAATTAGCTCACAGATCATCACTGTCACCAGAAATGTGCATGTCTGTGAGTGTGTGTGTGTGTGTGTGAGAGAGAGAGAGAGAGAGAGAGAGAGAGAGAGAGAGAGAGAGAGAGCGAAAGTGCAACACTGCCGAGAGTGAGACTGATTTTCCTGTTCCACGTCTGTAATAAATTTTTAATGTAATAAAGTAAATGAAATGCCTAATTGAAGAGCTTTGATATTTAAGTCTGATTCAAAGGAAAGTATTTTAGACACACAGAATACACGATACACGAACACACACACACACACACACACACACACACAAATTATTTTTATCTCCTTCACAGTGTTAAGTACAAAGTGAGATGTGCTGCTCGACTTCTTAGAGAATTGTACATGATTCCAGTTTTATTTAATTATTAATGAGTGCTGGATCTCATCCTGCTTATTAGAGAGAGAGAGAGTGAGTTAGAGAGAGAGAGTGAGAGGGGAGTAGAGAGAGCATGAAAGAGAGTTAGAGACAAAAAGAGAGAGAGTGACAGAGAGAGATATATGTATATCTCTCCAACTTAAAGACACGCCCACACTTCTGAGCAGAAGTTCACGTGACTGAAATACTTAAATACCTTTACTGAGAGTGAGACTGAGAGTGAGTGAGAGTGAGACTGAGAGTGAGTGAGAGTGAGACTGAGAGTGAGACTGGGACTGAGTGAGACTGAGAGTGAGTGAGAGTGAGACTGAGAGTGAGTGAGAGTGAGAGTGAGACTGAGAGTGAGTGAGAGTGAGACTGAGAGTGAGACCGAGAGTGAGACCGAGAGTGAGACCGGGAGTGAGACTGGGACTGAGAGTGAGACTGAGAGTGAGACTGAGAGTGAGACTGTCTTTAGATTTTACTGAGTCGTGTGATTAGGAGGAAGGAGAAGGAGAACCGATCTGAACTGAACCAGAACCTGAACTAGATTTCAAATCTCACACAAAAACCCTCATATTTTTATATGTAAATAAACTATAAATATATTACAGAAGTTAAACAAAATATAAAAAAAATCTAATTAATTAGTTTATAATAAATAATTATGAACGATTGCATGAACGCTTGTTTCCCCTGAGTGTTTTGTTTTGTTTTAAATGTTTATTTGAATGATTTTAAACCCAGTGTACTGGCAGGATTAAGGCTGCTGCATTTATTATTTTTTTTAACTTTTCTTGAAATATGAATGTTGTTTTTTTCCCAATTTTGGTTGAACACTATTTTTGGGTCTGATGTATCAGTGGGTTTGTGCCACTGTGTTAGTCAGAAATGACTGAGTGTGTATGTGAGTGTTTTTATTAGATTCAAATCTTTATAAAATAACGTTATTTTGATCTTCTAACACTGCGAACACTGCGGCAAAAAAGACAGAATGCATCTTGGTAATGCTGACCATAATCGAGACTAGCTAATAACATCAAGATGATGACATCATCAAAGTGCTCCAGCCAGTCATGCAGAGAGACAGGAACTCACTCACTACATCATTATTCTTTATCATTTGTTATCTACATGTTTTACACCCCCCCCCCCCCCCCCCACACACACACACACAGTGAGACACACATTTTGGCATTTTGGTAAAATCTGTGCTTGTAAACACATGCACACACATTTCATCCCTCCTGTGGCGTTCTTTCATGCTTGTGCTTGTTTCCTGTGTTGGTTCTCCGTGTGTGTGTGTGTGTGTGTGTGGAGGAAGTGGAGATTAGCTCAGTGTGGATCTGGGTGGAGAGGCCTGATTGTGGAGCGGCTCTGAGTGGGCGGAGAAGTGGGCCGCCGCTCCTGTCGTGAAGCCTGTTATCGTCCGCTTCAGGACTGCGTTTATTTAAATGCTAATGCGGCCTCAGAGCTACGAGCAGAAGCTAAAGGAAGCCGAGCGCTCCGTCCCTGCTGGTGCTAATAGCCACCATCGCGTGCTAGTCAGAGAGAACCTTCATTATCCTCACACACACACACACACACACACACACACACTGCCCCCATGAGTCTCTGAACACGATGACATCTAAACAGTGCAGGAGTAATTCACACACACACACACACACACACATATGGTGAAATACAAAATAATTATGTAATTACTTAGCGCAGGAGAACTGTGAAATGAAAAATTGTAATGTAATAGAATAATAATTAATTGTAAGAATTAGATTGCGTAGAATTGAATAAAAGTAGAATTATGTAAGGAATTAAATGATGTATGAAGTTGTGCAATAATGGCAGAACGGAATAGAAAACAATAACAGGATAGAACGGAACTGCATAAAAATTGAATAGCATTATTCAGAGTGAAAATTTTTTTTAGAAAACGTTATGCAGTAATAAGATAAAAGAGTAATGAAGTCTAATAACAGCACAAGCGAATGGAGTAGAATGGTGATTATTTAGTGTCACTGAATTGTGAAGCAATGTAACAGAAATACGATTAGAATAAAATCATGTAATAATAACTAGAGTTGAAACAGAGTTGTGTAATAACAGCACAGAATAGAGGTATGGAAGTGCAATCAGATGGAATGGTGTAAAACGAATAAAACAGAATTGTGTAGTAGTGAATGGAATTGAATAAATACAGTTGCGCAATAATAATAATAATAATAATAATAATAATAATAATAATGCAATAGAAATGAGTAGATGTGTGTATTAAGACAGCATAGAAGAATAGAGTGCAGATCTATGATAATAGTGCAATAGAATAGCATAGAAACAGAAAACAACAGCATAGTAATGGAACTGTATAGACGTGACTTGGGTAAATCGCACAATGTGAAAGAACACAGTAGAAATGAATAGAACTATTTAACGAGTTTGAATTGAGTAGAATGCAACATCTGTTTTTTAATAATAATGTAATAGAATAGAACACAGTTTTGTAATGAGAAGAGAAGAAGTTGTGCACTATGATTAGCGTTGAGGTGTGCAGTAAGAGGTAATAACAATATAATGAATGTAATGAAGTTATAATGGAAAGAATAAAGTAGAGCTCCGCGCTCAGGATAGAAGAAATGGCGATGTGTGTAGTAATAATAGAATTGAGGAGTGTATAATTTGTCATAAATACACAACTAGGAAGGAAGGAAAATTAGCAACCCGTTAACACCTAGGCTAGCGTTAGCTACGCCGCTGGTCTGGCGCTGGAGTGTGGAGGGCGTATCAGGAAGCGCTGCTGTTGCTGGGTTATATTTAGTGCCGAGGCGAGTTGGCGGACGAGTCTCGCTCCATTGGCGTCCACCGAGTGACGGGACGGAGAGAGACGTTACTGTCCTGCTATTTATAAGCAGCACATAACAGCGCTCAGAGGGACGGCGCTCGGAGGGACGGAGCGCTAATGGAGGAGGGAGAAGAGGAAAAGAGAGAGAGAGAGAGATCATCTCCCCGAGATCCTGCTGTCAGAGTGAGAGACCGATCCTGACGGAGCTGTAATGAGGACACGAGAACACACGGTTCTACCCAAACGATCTGCGAAAAAAAAAGAAGAAAAAAAGTGAAGTTTGAACGGATCTTTTCTGTGACCGAACACGCATAAGCATGAGCTGTGTCCAAAAGAGCGCACTTCCTGCGTAAAATTAGCCTGATCAATATCAGTGTAATTAGCTCTCTCAGTTATTTAGAATAGCCTCGCTGACCAGAAAGCTTTTTGTTAGCTAGCTCAGCTAATATTACACCACGCCGCTGCTGAATTTTGATTGGTCAAAATAATAATTTCATAGAAGAGAATAATGCACTTAGTTGAGTAAATCTGCGTAGTAATAGACGAAGGGAACAGAATGAAGTGGAATAGTGTAGAACAGAGTTGCGTAATGAGGTTGCTCAGCTTCCTCGACAGAATGGAGTTAAGTGAATCGTCTAATAACTTTATGTGAACGACGTAAAATAAAACTGCATGAATAACAATATAATGTAGAATTCTGCAACAACCTTTTTTTTTTTTTTGCGGCTAAACCCCGGAGCCTTCATTTTTCTGAAAAGTGCTCTCGTGACGTAAACGTTTTTCCAACACAAATGATTTTTTGTAAAAGCAATGTTTGGAAATCATTCATAAAAAAATATCTGTAACCGAATTTGTACTTTTGCAGCAGGGTGGCTTTGACTGAGTTAATTAAGTAGAAATGTTTTATGTGATTGTAATAGAATGGAATAGAACATGAAAAGAGTTGTTCTTTAATAAATAAAAAGTGTCATTGAAATGAAAAGTGCTGTGGTGTGAGAGGAATAAAACACTCAGGGATGTGCAGTTAGAGGAAAATTATCACCTTCAGGGTGGTGACTGTAACGCCGCTTCATGGCTCCACCCAGCGGTGATTATTCTCCTGTTACTGCGTGAGACACAATTGGTCATTAGAAAGTTTGCAGTTTTAAGTTTGAAGTTTTTTTTTAATAAACATAGACTGTAGAACATAGAAAACGTTGTTGAACAAATGCAAATGTTTCCATAAAGTTTGTTTTTTTATCTATATGGTAGCGTTGTGTCCAAGTCAGTTCTACATAATATATACGGTGGGTTAGCGCTCGGTGCGCTGTAGTTTTCTCTGTAGTTTCTCTGTGTAACATGTTTGAAGGAAACGTTTTTCTACCTACTTAAGTTAGATTATGCTTCGCGTCCATGTCAAAGTTCATTCTAACGCTGAGACGAAGGCCAGACTAGTGTTTCCCCAATGCAGCAGAAACGCTATGTTTATGACATTACAGCTCAGTCTTATTTCAGTGCTCCTCGGGGCGCCCTGATAACAGGTTTTTTATCATGGAATGAGATCATCAGCACACAGAGATTTAGACTCGAAGGTTTGGCTTCGGTTTCAGTTTAAAGTCGTGTCAGTGCGGATAATGAGACAGCGTGAGTGTGAGAACATCAGCCAGATCGAAGCGAACCGAAGAACTAGCAGACAGGCACTGTAATTAACACACACATACACACACATCTACAAAATAACACCATCTCATGGCCGCTGCAGTCTCACAGTCTCATTACTGTTTTGCGGCTTCTGCACGAGTGTCAAACACGTCGAAACCGAGTTCAGAGGTCGACATCACACCTAACAGGAGCCAATCAAAACTCAGCGTCAACCTGATAAATGTATAGAAAACAATATGGCTCAGTGATGACACAGTGTGAAAAAACTCATGTTAGCACATTAATATAAAGCTGCACTACAGTCAGAGCTGCTGCTACAGAAAATTAATCAACACCTTCTGACCAATCAGAGAGCAGGATTCTGTGGTGTAATGAGCTTTAATATGGAATTGGAGTCGAGTTGTAGAGCTGTAGTGTGTTACAGTGAGATGAGAATTAAACACAAAGTGACAGCCAGATCCTAAATCCTGATCTGTTCTCGCTAATGTTAGTCCTGTGTGCTGCCTGCTCAGGGCCAGCTGTCAATCAAACAGTTTGGCCAATCAGCTGTCAGCATGACTGATGTGTTTGGACATGTGTCTGCTCACACCACACATCACTCCCATCACACACTGCTTTTATTTTCAGCTTGTGGAAGAACAACTGTCTCCTACAGCACCTCCACAAACCCAGGAGACAAAACATATAGCAGAGACCTGATTAAAAAAAACCTGATGGGCAGAGAGACAGCGAGAAAGAGAGAGAGAGAGAGAGAGAGAGAGAGAGAGAGAGTGAGAGAGAGAGAGAGAGAGAGAGAGAGGGAGAGAGGGAGAGAGAATTTGAATTTTAAAATCAACCTTTATTTACAGAAAAATTGCAAATGAATCACAGTTAATCACAGAATTGGGAGTGACATGCACAGAAGTAAATAAATAAAGATTGATTGGGGGAAAAAAATTGTTATATACAAAAGACTTACATACAAGATCAAATAAACTGGAAGAACAGTTCATCGTCAACAACTGTACACAGAGCTTGGTTATAGCACCATATTTCCTTAAAAGGCCCCAGATCTTGCATCAGCTTATAAAAGCGAAAGTCAATAAGAACCCTGGATTTCACCAAGTTGGAAAAGACACTCGAGACATCTTGGCTCAGTTGATGAGTCACCTTGTTTCTTCTACTAACATAAATAGCCATTTTGGCATGACCCAATACAAAGTTTAACAACTTGCAAACACTTTGATAACGTGTATATTTGAACCAAGGATGAAAATCTCTGAAGAGAAAGTTCTGCTAAAACAGCCAGATAAAGACTGTAAATATGCAAACAGAGGTTTCAGTCTTGAACAGTAGAGGAAAGCATGAAAAATAGTTTCCCGCTGACCACAGAAAGGGCAGTTATGATTGACTTCTGGATTAATAATGGAGATAAAAGCATTAACAGCTACTGCACCATGTAAAATTCTCCATTGCAAATCACTTGGCCAATGGTGATTTATAGATTGCTCTCCATTCCGGCTTGACATTTTGGCCCAGGCTGAACACTGGTTGCCATGGTGTATCAGTTCTGTCACTCAAAGTCCTTTTATTAAGAACTTTAACACATGCTTGATACAATAGTTTTCCATTAACAACATTAAGAGACAAGTCCATAGGCTTTCTGGGGTCCAGCTGGAGGCCCATTCCACCCTCCAGATCGGGTGTAACGACCAGCCCAAGGAAAGGGTCTGCAATGTCAGGAGTGACCTCACCAGCACAGTAACTTTCAAGAAGTCTTAGTTCATCTGGAGAGAAGGCAGAATGCCACCTTTCTAAGAGGTGGGCAACAGTCTGGATTGACCTAAGTTGCAGGTGTTTTGCTACTTTTTCTGTGTCTTTACAGTCTGGTCTGGTCATCTTAAGAAAATTTTCCACAGTCACTATTCCAGAGTTAAAGAAGGCCATCCTGAGGTTAGAAGGTCCACATGGTGGCGTGTCCAGCTGTGTCCTACAACCGATGGGTTCCTGCAGGAGCCAGTGTACAGAGGTCACAGGGCCGGCCCTTCATACCTTAAAAAGGGACCATACCCTAAAGAGGTTCCTGTAGAAGGGTGGTAAACTTGAAATAAACTTCAATAAACTACCTCAGTCTTAGATAGATACAAAAATGATTGCAGAATCCAATGCAAGTTGTCCCAAAAAAGTCTGCTAGTAGGGATTGTAGTTTGCTAAACGGACCTGGCGGAGGATCCACGCAAGCCAGTCTGTGCCAGAAAGATGCCTCTACAATGTTGTTATTATTAAAACAGGCACATGCACATGTAGGACATCTTTGGGCGTAGCCATTTCCACTTCTCAAGTCAGGCTTTGAACTTCTCAGCTGTTCCCTCCCAGTTCCTTCGCATAGTCATGTCATCTCCTAAAAACAGACCCAAGTATTTAAAACCATCCCTCCTCCATTGCAACCCATCTGGGAGTTCGGGGGCACCCTCTTCCCAACACCCAAGCAATAGAGCCTCACTTTTAGACCAATTTACTTTTGCCAAGTAAAGGACTCCAAAGTCTTTGATTACACTCAATATTGCTTTGACATCACTACCCTCACCAATCAAGAGGACTACGTCATCAGCATAAGCAGATGGCATATGGGGGTGGAGCAGTGTGGGAATGGCACACCTCTCATGATCTGTCTTATCCTGTGTAGGAGAGGCTCTATTGCCAAGGAGTACAGCATCTCAGACAGGGGGCAACCTTGTTGCATACCTCTGTTTACATTAAAAGGAGCACTTAAACCACCATTGACCTTTAAAATACTCTCCACATCACTGTACAAAACCTCGAGTTTGTTAATAAAGTCTTTGCTAAAACCAAACGCTGCTAGGGCACTCCACAAGTATTTGTGCTCAACTCCGTCAAAAGCTTTTTCTTGATCTAAGGAGATCAGGCCCACGTTAAGGTCGGAAATTTTGGAGATGACCAGAACATCCCTTATAAGTGCGATGTTATCATGAATGACCCTGTTGGGTATACACTAGGTCTGGTCTGAGTGAACAACATGCTCTAGTACGTTTTTCAAACGCTTGGCTAAGGTTTTAGATAACAACTTATAGTCGCTGCACAAGAGCAAAATGGGCCTCCAGTTTTTCAAGTTGGTGAGATCGCCTTTCTTGGGAAGGAGAGTGAGGATTGCTTTACGGCAGCTCCATGGTAGATGCTCCCCATTTAGGCTGTCATTAAACACCACAAGCAAGTCCTCTCCAACCACTGACCAGAAGGACTTGTAAAATTCAACCGGAATTCCATCCAGTCCTGGGCCTTACCACATTCCATTCCCTGGAGAGCTTTTTCTAGCTCTTCCATTGTCAGCCTGGCATCCAGCTCAGCCAGGGACTCAACCTGGAACTTGAGGCAGACTGCCGAAGAAGGCATCGTCTGCTACCCAGTTGAGGGCCAGTTCACTTCTGTACAACTTTTGATAAAACTCTGTTGCCACATTTCGAATTTCAGAGTTGCTTGTTAATAAAACTCCAGATTCGGTTCGCAGGGAGTGAATAAAACGCTTTTGGCCATTTTTCTTTTCTAGACTAAAGAAAAATTTTTGATGAGACGTCCATTTGATCCACTTTGCGAAAACGTGACCTGACTAAAGCGCCCTGTGCCTTGCTTTCCCAAAATTCAGCTAGTATGTTTTTCTTCGCCTTTAGACACTCAACGTGTTGTGATGTGACACTCAACTTTATTCTGGCACTCTAAGAGTTATTTTTCTAAATTTTTATGAAATGGCTTGTGTCTCTCATGGTGTTTCAAGTATATTGCTTACACAATAATAGGATTTGTACCTTTCCAATGTCCCACCACAGCTGTAAGGATTTAAAAGAAGCCTTGCGTGTTTTAAAAGTGCCCCCAAAAAAACTTGAGAATGTCTCCAAAACATTTATCATACAATAAACTACTATTGAAATGCCAATAGGTGCTCCCCGACTTTACTGAACTCAGTCACAGAACATTGGACTTGGCTGTGATCAGAAAAAGGTATGGGCAAGACTAAACAATCACTGAAAATGCTGAGTTGATGA
Organism: Parauchenoglanis punctatus; assembly: GCA_030068025.1. NCBI lineage: Eukaryota > Metazoa > Chordata > Actinopteri > Siluriformes > Auchenoglanididae > Parauchenoglanis > Parauchenoglanis punctatus. The sequence goes on along the minus strand of JAQQZU010000039.1, from coordinate 666,557 downwards.
TTACAACAGTAAAACCTGTCAAGCCTGGCTAGAGAAAAGACACCATTATGAGCATGGGCCCAAGTGTATTGTCTCTGTGTACCATGGAAATTCCTCCACACATCACCTAGATCTGATACCTTAATGCATCGTTTAAGACTCGTGCGCGACGCCATGTGTGGCTCAGGGTGATTCCTATCTAAATCCATGCAATTAAAATCGCCGCCCACAAATAAAAAGTCGTCACCATTACAGCTAAGTAGCGTTTTATTCAGAGTATCTAAAAAAGATAATTTCCTCAAAGCTCCTCGAAGACATCTCTGACTGTCAGTATTCTGCCTTTGAGAACCTCTTCAACATTATGTGTTATTGGGACCAAGCTCCTGGAAAAAAAGATAGCGACCCCACCACTAACCGAGGTATTGTGGAAGATGGGTCCACCCCACTCCATGGCCCAATCTGCTGCATTCCTCTCATCACTGTGTGTCTCCTGCAGAAAAAGGACACTAAAATGCTTTTGTCTTGACAATTCATACAATTTAGCTCTTTTGGCATGATTCCTTGCACCATTTAGGTTGAGGGAGGCAATGCAAAACTCACCCATGGGATGAAATAAAGGTAAGAATGCGTGTATACACCCGAAACATAGCAAAACATTCAAGAATAAAGAATGTTCATACAATTTTGTCTCCATCAGTCCGACATAGCTTTTTCTTAACAATGGTTACTATCTTTTTCAATCTGTATATTTCTGTGCTTTCAAATAGGCCTTCGTTCATGAAACATTTGACCTTTTCTGAGAATTGTTCCAGGTCTGGGAAATATTTCTCAACATGTACACCCCTCACGTTTTTAGTGGCTTTCAGAAACAGTCTAATATCCTCAATTTCGTAACTCCTGCTCGGGCAGTCAGTGCGAGGCGTGAGGACCGAACCAGAGTCAGAGAGGTCATCCTCACTACAGGATTCGATGGGATCAGTGTCCCTGTCAGCTTTCTTGGCCAACGACGATTTGCTGGCAAGACTCGATCTTCTTTTTACTGGAATCTTAAAACCATTACTGCTCGTGTCTATTACCACATTATATACAATGATCCCTTGGTCTTGTTCATTGCCTTCCTCAACAGTTTTGGGGCCATCTTGCGAAACAAGGCCCTCGGCATCCGATTCTGCTGCGCCGGCAAAGACTGACTGGAGCTCAGCGGAACCGGACACCGATAAGGCCACTTCATCACTTGGGGTTTCAGAGGGGTAATCATTACTGTCAGCCTGATGGTTTGCCGAGTCGACCAAGCCCGTGGCTGCAGAGGTGACGCTGACTTGCTCATTAGGAGCATTAGCAGCTATTATGTCCTCCCTGACTATATTGTCTGGTGCAGTTTCTAGATTTGCTTCAGACTTTCTAACTGGACAAGCACGGACAAGATGTCCCGTTTCACCGCACGCTAGGCACCTCATCGCATCAGTGGTCGCAAAGACGGTGTAGTTAAAACCATCAACATGCAAGGTAAAAGACAAGTCTAAATTTGTGTGGTTACCGTTCAGGATTATGTACACAAACCGCCTAAAAGACACAATATGTTTTAAAAGGGAGGACTTACTTCCAATATTGATCTTCTTGATTGGAGAGACCAGTTTTCTATATCGTGTCAAAACTTCAGCCAGTTGTTCATCTTTAACAAACGGGGGAAGGTTTGATAGTGTAACTTTTTAAGTCTAACTCTGCAGGAGCAGAGAGGGGAAGCACAGGTGTGTATGAGCCACCGATAACTACACCACTTTCAATCAGCTACTCTGCCATCTCAACGTTTTTACAAAGAGAATAATGGCGTTGTTCATTCTTGACGCCGACAGAATGTTTTCATGTCCGATTATTTTGCCGATTTCCAGGCTACATTCCTCTACACTCGCCACCGCCACCACTTTAACTGCATGGGGCCCCGACAGCGATTAGAAAACGCCGCCGCTTGCCGCCATTGCGCGCGCCAGCCAACCTAGTTAGCGACAAGGCGGCAGAAACAAACTCCAAAACACAGAAAAAAAACACCACAAACAACTTAGAACAAAAAGAGAAAAGGGGGAAAAATAAAAGATGATTGGAAAAAGTAAGGAGAAAAATGGAAGTAATACAAGCACAGGCACAGCGGCCACAACTCACACACGCTCACACCACGCTCCGCCCACTCACTCCCAGCATGCACTCAGAGAGAGAGAGAGAGAGAGAGAGCGAGAGAGTGAGAGAGAGTGAGAGAGAGAGACAGAGAGAGAGACAGAGAGGTAGAGAGACAGAGAGGTAGAGAGACAGAGAGACAGACTGAGACAGATCTCTGTGATATAACCAGAATATATTTATATCACAATATTTTCACAATGTTGGTCTCTTTTTGAAGAATTCTGAACTTCAGGTTTAAACACAAAAGTGAAACAAAGCAGATAATATAAAAAAAAATCAAATTAAAAATACATAGCATATACATTAGCATGGGTGCCGACTGTATTATATATTCGGAGGGAGCGGGGCAAAACATTTCATAAGAATAAAATGAGTGTCCGGTGCTGAAGCGCCTCGGTAACCCCCCTTCCTCATCCTCGTTCAACGAGGTTTGTGACACAGTGACCACAATCTTCTGGCGGCTTTAACTTCGGCACTGTCACGAGGACGCACTCGAGGACGGCAGCTGCACTTAGCGCTGGAGCTGTTATGAACTGTTCACTGTTGCTTGTTGACTAATAATCATTTCACTCATCCATGTTTGAAATGTTGGAAATGATGGATTATGGGTTAACTAACTAGATAACATTGTTAATGCATATGTTTTCAAATTTATTTCATAATCCAGGAAATAAATTAAGGGTTTATGACATACATTTTATTACGATACTGAATTAATTTCAAGGAATAAAGTGAATGTTTTGTTTTTGATTCATGTCTAGCTCTTTGGGACTGGGGGAGGGGCCTTGCCATCCCAGCTTTAGCTTCACGGGGGCCAAAGACCCCAGGAAGGGGAGGGGGAGTGGGGGATGGGGGTTGTGATCCCTTACAGATGACGTTTACATGAAATGCTGTTTAATTTAAACAAATTTACATGCGGGTTTTAACAAGTGCAGTTGAAAGCCTCAGTATTGCGTAAGTCCTTCAGTTCAAATATGGAACATCATTAGCTGCTAATGGGTAATAAAGCTAAACGATTTGTGTTTCTCCAGATGATGTCATTGTGTAGCACATTCACTCTGATGTGGAGCGATAATCAGGTGAAGTGCTCACTGATGAGGTGTTTCCCTTCAGGTCCTATAGAAAGCTGGAGAAAATGATTTGCTTATTCGCCTGTCTAAGCCTTTCTGTGGCGGCCTCGCTCCGAGTGTCATGTGTTCTAGCCCAGTCATATGCTGCAGGGTGTGTGAGTGTGTGTGTGTGTGTGTGTGTGTGTGTGTGTGTGTGTGTGTGTGAGACAGGAGAATATGTCCACACTTTGCATTAGCTCCAGAGGATCCACTGAGCGAGAGCAGGATGGGTTTCTCAGGGTTGCGCTCCAGACAACCTGTTTCCATGGCAGCGCATCATTGTGCGTTTCTGCCTCCTGACAACACAGATGGCAAATAAAGCCGAGCCAAGGAACAAAGAAAAGGCAGAAATGATGCGGCAGCTCAGCCTCCACTCATCACCGATAAACCTGAGCCAAAAAACTGGCTTTTCAAAACAACAACAAAAAAATGTGATAATTTAAGACATATGCCTCTGAGATTACATCATACTACTGTTGTGACTTTTTTTTAAAAGAAAAATTAGATGCTATAATTACTGAGTGTCGTGTTAAACCTTCCTAATACTATATAGTTTTTGGTTATATCTCCTTATGAGACATCATCAAATGTGAAAGTGGAATGATATAATGATTAACAACAGCAACAACAACAGTAATAATAATAACCATCATCATCATCTTAAATGTGATTGTATTTTATTATTATTATTATCAATTTATTTCTATTATTATTTATGCAAATGTTAGAAATATTATAATAGCTTTAATATATGACTATAGTTAAACAGAATTATGGTTAAAAAAAATAACCATAAACAATTTAATATAAAACTGTAAGCCAAAGGAATTAAGGTATAATCATTTAAACCATATAAAGCAACGTAATGTCATGTAAAATGAATGTAAAAATAACCCCAAGCGCTACTGAAGTGCATGTGGAATATGGAGAAGATAGCCTTTTAGACACAATTTGGTACATAGCTTATAATATTTATTAAATATTACTTCATTTCTTCATAAAAAATGTAAAGCTTCACAATACAAGTAATCTCTTGTTCTTGTAATAAAACTCAGTGAATACAAATGTTATATGACAGTTAGAACTATATTTGAATGTGCTGGGGGGTTTTGTTTGTTTTGTTTTGTCTTTTTTTTTGCTTTATATGTGGGATTAATGTTTTTCTATGGAAATCAGTGAGCAGCGTACATAAGCATTTGATTTCTTGTCCTGTGTTTGGAACAGTAGGACTCTGTGTCCAGCTGCGTTTACGCCTCTTATTAACACTGCTGGTGCATTTAGCCACAAATCAGCAGGACAGGACGTATTGTTAAGGACGTTTAATAGGCGTCGAAGCGGCTTTCAGGTCCCTGCTGCTCATTCCCACCCTGCACTCTGAGAAAAATGACTAAACTAAGGCGTAATGGTTCAGATTCATCACTCAAATGGTACTTTCGAAAATGTTTGTTGTTTAGCTAATTGGTACATTAAGTACCAAGGTGGTACATTTGGCGTACACTACCTATTCCTCTGTGAGCTGTCAGTGTGGTTCTGAAGTACAGTATCTTGTTTCTTTTTAATAAATTATAGACAATATTCACATTTTCAGTGATGCTTGTAGCTCTTGGAGTCGGCTAGATTGGGCGGCGTGTAGTCAGTTTGGCTGTTTGATCAGATTTGGTTAAATTGGACCATGTTTGTGTTTTGGGATGTTTTGTGTTTGACTGAGTGCTGGTTTAGATTGGATGGTGTTGGGCTGTATTGGTCCATTATTTTTTCTTTGTGTGTGACTGGATTGTGTTGGTGGATTGGATTGGATTTGGATTGGAACACATTTGCAGGTTACAGGTTAACAGCATTGTGTTGGGGTATATTGGACCATATTGGTTTGGATGGATTGGGCTGTGTTTAAGTAGACTGGGCCATTCTGTTGCCATTTTGGGCCAGTGTGTGTTTGACTGGATGGTGTTGGTTTGTACTGGCCTGTATTAGATTGGATCAGACCGTGTTGGGTCTGGTTAGACAGTGCTGAATCAGTTGGACTGTGTTGGGTTTAATTAAACTGAATGTGAGGGATTGGGCCACTGATTTGCATCAAGCTGTATTTGGCTTGTATTGGGCTAAAACCTGTTCAGTCTTCAGTCATGCTTCTTCTCTTCTTCCTCTTGATTGTGATGGTTAGTCTGTCTATACCCTGCCTATACCCTATCAGCCCTCTACAACCCCAGGCTCAGTTGTTCACCTGGTTGTTTGGATGGATGATAGCAATGCTTATGACCTGACCACCACATCAGTGCCGGAATGCCTTGACCTTTGACCTTTGAGGCAGAGGTTAGCTTTTCTACGCAATTCCATATATATATTCTGCTGTACCTCTATGTGTTTGCAAAGTCTAGTTCTTAATGTATTACAGCTTTAAGCCTTGTAGTTTATCTACACTTTCTGTTCTTCTGGACTTACTTTTGCCTTGTTTTCTTCTTCTTGTGACATTTTGCTGTTTTATCTAACTCTGACTCACCCTCATGGATCACAGTCATGTGCTTCTGGCTGCTCCAAGCTGGTTATGGTGTGTATGGTGTGTCTATTTAAGATCAGATAGCTGAAAGCGCTGCTACCTTTACACAGCCGGTAATTAGCATGTCAGGGTGGAAGTGGTGATTATTGGCCTGTTCTGCACCTTTCACTGGAGTGTCTTCCTGCCTCGGGGTGACTTTCTGTCTCTGTCCGCCTCTGTTTATACATTTGGACAAGAGATCTATCTGGTGCACATTGAATATCTGTCTGCTGCTCAAGCGTTTGGGTAATGCTCAGAATGCTCAGGTGAGGTTGAGGTGGTCAGGTGAGGCCTTTCATTCCTCTGGATGATAACAGTGAGCTGTAACAGGTACTAACGCCTTTGCTTTGTGTTTGAGCTGAGTCATGAGCCTCAGGGTGAGGTGTCTGTGTCCTCATGTATGAGTGCCATTGACTGAATAATGGCACTCATACTGTAATAGCTCCTGAGGATCCACTGTGAGATCTCAGCTTCTGTTTTGCTAACGCTTCTCTCTCTGTCTCTTTATCCCTGTGTGTCTTTGTGTGGATTGTGAGGTGTGGCTTGATTTTATTGCCTGATTTATGTTACAAGACATACCAGTTTTTGCTCATTTTGCTTAAGCATTCTGACATTGAACTGCACTGCTACAAGTTATCATTAAAAATTATTCAGAATGAGCTGTCTTCGAAGATCCTCCAAAAGCCCCTCCTCTGGAATAAAAAGAGCAGATGAGCCAATAGACTTGTGAGTCTGGTATAAATGATAGTTGTGTAGGTGTTTCTGATATTAAAGGGGCCGGATTGCCCTTCCCAGAATCCAGTCCGCTATTTTGTTTACACATTTTGTAAGAACGTGACTGGTATTGTCTCTTGAACTTTCCAACTTTGCTAGCTCTGTTCATGTGCACTAACCAGCTGAGTACCGAGGCACTATAGGCCTGATATGTTCTTTACTTCGTGGACAACCACGAGACGGCCGAGGCCATTTCTGGTCCCTTCCGTACTGAATAACCATATGAAAATGGAATGGATCATTTGAAAGGATTTAAAATATACCTACATTTGACGAAATGTCTTCAATTTAATGGTACAATTTATGATCTGTGCCCTGGGAGGTTGTGGACCATTTTTCAAACGTAATACAGTGGAATATCGATGGCATAGAAAACGGTGCCTTGCTACTTAGTGAAGAGGTTTTCTAGGAAGTGTGAGCGCCCCCTTTAACTGACACACTGAAAGCCCCTTCCTTCCTTCCATCTTCTGCTTGAAAGATGCATTTCTGCTTTCTGTTACACTAAACAGAGATTTTTGACTGATTAATGACTGATATTCATTAATTAACCTTGTGATGGGTGTTTTATATGTCCATGTCATGCAGGCGGGGTTGGTCGGGACACACACGCAGGTGGGAAGGCGGCTTTGTAAAACTCATGAAGTTTTAATACACACAAAAACACACAGGAT
>JAQQZU010000039.1:568909-587755 GCA_030068025.1 Parauchenoglanis punctatus | reverse complement strand
AACTCCACACAGAAAGGCACCCTGGGTGACCCGGGGATCGAACCCAGGACCTTTTTGCTGTGAGGCGACAGTGCTAATCACCACACCACCTTGCTGTCCATCAAACTAATCAATAAAAAATTATAAAATAAATAAATTAATAAATATTTCTCCAGAATAAAAGCCCACATGCTCACACACTACACGGCTCACAGGACTGCGTTCCCTATTAATCAGAATACACGACTTCAAGCACGTCAGTGTGAGCAAACTGTATGCCTTAACTCATCGTATATGTTATTAAAACGTGTGTGTGTTCAGGGAGTTGCGGGTCCTGGCGGCATTGTCGGGTTTCACGGAGACGGCGGGCCGCAGGTATGTGTGTGTTAATTACTCTCTCACTGTAACCATGGAAATAGTGTTAAGCTTTACTTTAGATGAATATGTCTAAAATCTAAAATGCTTAATGCTGTGTTTCCTTTTCAATAACAAAAACACAGTGCAATCGCATTTTCAGAGCCGTGAAAAGGTATTCAGATTGACAGCCACCTCTCAGACTGATCCAGCTCTCTATCCTGGATATTTAACTCGGTAAACATGCTGTGTTTGTTCTGATGTTAGGGTAAACCAGGGCGAGACGGGCCTCAAGGACCCAAAGGAAATCCTGTATGTATATTTCTTTGATATTGCACAAATTTTACTTTACTTTACTAATAACTTACTTAACATTATATGTTTAGATTTATTGTGTTTGACTTGTATCTCCTGTGTTTATCCATCTGCAGGGACAGACTGGACGTGAAGGTGCCATTGGAGACCCGGGACCACCGGGACCACCAGTAAGACTGCGTCCTTTATTAATGAGATAAAGAAAATAGAAATGTTTTATTCCTAATTTAAGTTTGATTAAAATGGTTTAAAATGATATATGCAGAATAATAAGTCGGTTAATACTAAAAAAATCATTTGACTTAATTTCTTCGTGACTGAAGAACATCTTTCCAGCCTGATTGTAAAAACTCAAGACGTGTGAATATTCATTACTGTTCATGAATATGCAAATTAGGCCACTCCCCATATCCTCCTGCCATCCCTTATACCCAAAAATCACTAACATTAGCTAGTTAGTACATGACTCAGATGAATCTCAGTTGCTGTCATGCAAGCCTCTCAGGTTACCATGGCAGCCAACATTTTTTCCTTATCAAAACGTACAGCTGTGTAGCAGTAAATTCACTGTAGTGTTAACATGAAGTCTATTTTGTATCTGAGTTAGCAGGCTTGTTAGCTTAGCACAGATGGCTTACAGATGTGATTGCTCCACAGCTGTGAAGGTAAAGCGTTTTATACGGAGATGTAAAAGAAACAGCGTGGAGTTACTACATAGCGTTGATCTTCTGGCCAATCAACATGTTTATTATTAATGTTATTGATGTGTTGATCGATCGTTTTAATGCCTTTTCTTCAGGGTGCTGCTGGAAAAGCAGGAAAACCAGGATCCTCAGGTGATCCAGTAAGATTATTTAACAATTTATCACTGTTCTGTATTTATTTAGCCGCAAAGGACGTACAGTTCCCGTACAGAAAAAATTATATTTCTCTTAACTGAAGTGTTTTCTTTTTTACATTCAGGGTCAGAAAGCTGAGCGAGGAGATAAAGGAGATCCTGGTGAAAAAGGAGAACAAGTCAGTTTATTGTGTTAATATGCTTTATAAATTCGCCTGGCGGAAAAGCTGATTCACTGAAGGAAAGTGCGGAAACATTACATTGAATTTTTTAAAGTTAAAATTGTGTTGATTTAAATGTGATAAGCTAATGCTTAATTAAAACATTATCTGACTATCAAAAGTCAAAAGAGAATTAAAGAAAGGATCACAATTTCTCTGTTTCATGTATATGGTAGATGTGTGATGTCGCTAGCTCAGCTAAGTCATAACGCTTAAATCAGTCAGGCTAAGTCAGCTAGCTAGTTACCTTTTTGATTCAAAAACACCGCATAAACTAATCTTGATTTTTTTAAAAGTTATATAAGTACAATTTAAATATAATAAGCTAGAAATTAAAAGGTAATAAATGTTCAAAATAGCAGGTTCATAAAAATCAATTTTTTATTTACCTCCGTGATGTTTGGCGCCTCGAGCCTCAGACTGCTTTTCAAATTTTAACGATCGTTCGGTTTTCCTCTGTGATTGACATATAGTCAAACCAATGAGTAAACAGATTAGCTCTTCAAACCCTGCCCATGTGTTTAGTGGCCTACATCAGTGGCATGCATGTTTTTTCTGAATATATATCACAATTTAAAAAAAATTTTAAACCAAAAAAAGGAAATAAAAAAAGAGAAATTTAAGTTGAGTTGTAGGTGTTCTGTTTCTCCTTAACTGCTATAGTGTTCAGAAACGTACAGCTACACAGTGATTAGTAAAATAATACTTACTCTTTATTGTGGTCCTAAACCACTGTATCAAAAACGTTATAATAAATCATAAACTAATGCTACTAATAGTATGTGTTGAGTTTATAAGACTCTATTTTATAGTGAAAGAAAGATGCTATGCACCAGGACATTTCTGAGAGCTGGGAGATTTTACGACAAAAAAATCATGATAAGTACAAAAGAGTTCCAGCGTGCGGTCCTCAGGCACCTAAAAACAGAAAATACTTTTGGCTAATTCTTGTCCTAGCAGATGCACATCACAGGTGACATTTATGCACAAGCACTTTCAGGCAGAATATCTATCTATCTATCTATCTATCTATAAGTTTATTGGGAAGACTTCTGCTTTGGTCACATGGGTGATTTAAGTCATGTAGTTATGTAGTTTATGAAATTGTATAACAGCATGAATTTGTCACCTTTTATGAGCACCCCAGTGAATTTTGATTAAATTTTATTTATTCCAACAACGGGACATTGTAACGAAGCAGCTTTACAGAAAGAATTTATTAATTTGGCATTCATCCTCTTGAATTCGAGCTACACTGTGTGTGTCATCAGGGTTCTCCAGGTCCTCCTGGTTCTCCTGGGTTCCGAGGGCGAGCAGGTCGTTCAGGTGTTCAGGGAGAACTCGGGCCGGCCGGATCAGCTGGATCACCAGGACCACAAGTAAACATTTCTGCTTTTGTTTATCCTTTGTTTCAAATGATATTGTTGTGATCATCTGTGATGGTGTTTAATCTTTTAGGGGTTGGAAGGAAGTGCTGGAGATCAGGGCAAGCAAGGCAAAGACGGCCCCAAGGTAGTGAATAGCATTTAGCGAGGAATGAAGGAAGACAAAGAGCAAAACTTTAATTTCATCACAAAACGTTTTCATATTCAGGGAGAACGAGGTCCTGATGGTGTAACTGGAGTTCTGGGACCAAGAGGTGATAAGGTACACAATCAGAGAATTGACAATTTAAAGTATTAATCAGAATTATATGAAATGAAGTAGCTTGAACAAAGCTTGAATGGAAAACAATACAGAAGTGTATCAAAACTCTTTATTTCACAATCAAACCTATTCTAGACCTGCCCTAATGAGCGTGGAATAATATTCTATGAGCAGCTTGATTGACAGCCCTCGGTCTGAGTCAGTCAGTATGCGAGCACTCAAGCAACTAAACACAAGGGATGTAAATTACCATTACTTAATGGTTCTTTGTCTGGTTTCTTTGATGGAAGCCCTTCAAGCCTCTATGTAGAACCCTATTATAGAGTTTTTACCTTTCAGATAAAGTAAAACTTAAGATGGTTTAAAAAACTTGAGGAATGTGTTTTTTTGTTTGAATGAATCAAACTATCCAATTATTACACTTAACACAGGAGACGCACTCACTAGTTTCCCTTTTGCTTGCTAGTTTTGCTTGCTAGCTAGTTGTTTTTCACTAGTTACCGTTTGTTCACTGGCCAACTTCCAACTGCTCGGCTGCTTTTGTTTGATGGACTGCTTCCTTCTACAGACTGGAATCAATGGAATTAATTTCTGGATTAAATATTGTTTTAAGAGGTCACATTTCTATTGATCCTTAAATGTCATTAGTGAAAGAAATTTCAGAGATTGATGTTTTTTCTCAAAATGAAAGGGTCGGCTGGGGCGAGGTGGAGTCCCTGGTCTGCCAGGACCTTTGGTAAGACCATGTTCTTTTGTGATGATAGCTGACTTTAGCCAAGACAATGATGTTACTGTTCTTAAATACACACTTTTATAGGGGCAAATGGGAAAATCAGGAGAGCGAGGACCTGTGGGAGAGCCTGGTATCAAGGTTCCTGTGTACATCAGACTAATTATGTTTGTAGATAAATAGACAATATTGAAAATGCTAATTTCTGAAGATATTCCTAGCATATGACATGTTCTGTTGAATAAGTTGTCATTTGGGCTTGCAGGGTAGAACAGGATTTCCAGGAGGACCTGGAGCTAAAGGCTTGAAGGTAGGATGTGCTGAAGAACACTTTAAACATAACTAAACAGATAACTTTAAAAACATGTTCATATTTAGAAGCCTTCAGCCTTGACATTGAGTCCACTAGCACAATCCTGTATGCCATAAGCCCTAATCTATAAATCCTAAAACCATTACTCCAAACTTCTAGCTCAAACTGCATGGACATTGCAAACATTTATTGTAAACCTTTAGCTAAAAGACTAAAATCTGTTTCGTCACCCAAATTTTTAACTACAGTTTAAACTTTATGCCCTTGAGCTAATTCTTAAACCCTAACTTTAATTCCAATCCGTAATAACTTTCTCATCTAACTCCAAACCCTGAGCTCTGATTTCTCTCAACATCAAGAATACCATTCATCTTTAAACTGGTGGTCAATCAGCCAGGACCTTCTAACCCATAAGCCAAAATTATCAGACAGCATAACTGCTAATCACAGACTTTAGTGGTCAGTCAATCAGGACATTGTAACTCCTGATCAATAATCAGAGAAGCAACCAAGAGACCGAGCAACTCTCAGCGTGGTGCTCCCACCACCGTGCTTCACAGTTGGGATGGTGTTGTCAGAGTGATGAGTTATATTTGGTTTCTGCCAAATGTAGAACTTAGGATGTTGGTCTGATCAGAGCAGAGAACACATTTCCACATGTTTACCAAGTCTCTAACAAGTCCAACATGGCACTCTTCCACAAAGCCCAGCTTTGTAGATTGTTCTGGACTATAGATATGCCATGAAAACAGGATCTCTCCATCTCCTTCAGTGTTACTCTTGGATAGTTTGTTGCTTTAAAATCTAATCTCCTTGGGCAGTCACTGACATTTGTTGGACAGCCTCCTCTGAGCCCCAAGTTCAACCCTATGCTCAGATATTAATCTCTGTCAAAGGGGGTTTGAGATAATCATGTGGGATTTGAGATCAGCCATAATTTAATCTATATTTATTTCTCTGTTCTGTAGGGACTGCAGGGTTTTCCAGGGATTCGAGGGCAGGATGGAATTCACGGTTCTCCAGTAAGAGCATAATGAAGAATCATGGTATATAAGGACACAAGCATGAAAGCGATGAAGTGACAGTGAAAAATGTTACATTTTATTTTTAGGGACTCACAGGAGCACTAGGAGCAAACGGAGACACGGGTTCTTCAGGACACAGGGTGAGGAAACGTCACTGAGAACTTTGTCTTGTGTCAGGATCATTTCCAGAGGATTTAACTTTCAGGACAGTTGATAGACCATAATTAGAAGCATTCAGCCTTGACATTTGTCTTTCAGGGTTTCCAGGGAAAACCTGGTGCTCCCGGTGTACAGGGTCCTGTTGGAAAAAGTGTGAGTAAAAGATTGGCTTCTCACAGCTCTATGGTCCAGGATTTGATCCTAAGCTCCAGTGAAAGCTGTTTTACTAAAAGGATCTAAGAAGGATTGCATTCTTCAGCTTACAAATAAAACTTTCATTTTTGTCCACATTACAGTAGATTGTGCCTTAAACTCAGTTTTCCTTTTACAGGGAGATCCGGGAAGTACAGGAATCACTGGCAAACCTGGAAAGCCAGGAATGAAGGTAAGTGTCATTAAGAGATCATTACAGTTAATATGCTGAAGTGACAGATGAGATTTTGGAACTGTTCATCAGATCTATCAACAAAAAAGGCATCTGAAATCTGGTTACAGGAGGAAATCAACATAGCCCATAATAATGCTCACTAGCCTGTTGTGTTTATTTTGAATTGTGGAGATTTCTTCATATAAAGTTTGAGGATGTTGATCTCCATGATGTCCCGAGATAAATTACTGAATAGCCGTTAAACTCGAGATGATCTGCAGTGATAGCATAATATTATGATCAACAAGACATAAGAATTAGGTAATCTAGACCAATAAAACGTTTAATAGTTTGCTTCCCACAGTGTACTTTATCATGCCTAATGTGTGAAACTGAACACACAGGGCACATTTACAGGATGTAAAAGCAGTTTTGTGGTGTAGCAACATTAACGAAGCAGCTTAATTTGTGCTGCAGAAAGTGTTTAATGTGATTTAGTGAAATGGGTCACTAGCTAATTTAGCATTGCCTCATGCTGACCTGTTTTTGTTTGTTAGGGAATCAAAGGCAACGAGGGTCGAAAAGGACTTCCTGGCAGTCCAGGGCAGAAGGTCAGAACATTGTAACACTTAAATAATATTTCATTTAATTGTATCAATAAATCTTCTTCTTCTTCTTCTTCTTCTTCTTCTTCTTATTATTATTATTATTATATCAAACTATGTGTTTATAGGGAGTTCGAGGACATGAGGGTCCCAAAGGAAAACCTGGACGTCCAGTAAGTTCTCTTTTTAAAGTGTTTGAAGTTATTAATCTCTGTTTGAGACTGTAATATTAATATTTATTCATGTTTATTTATTTTCAGGGAGCTCGAGGTCTGCCAGGAGTAAAGGGTTACAGAGGACCTCCTGTAAGAAATCACTATAATACATTTTATCAATAAAGTTTTTATTAGTTGTATTTATATTACATGGCCATAACCACACACTGAACACTTGGGGTGAGCCAAAGCAGGTTTGTTTATTAAAAAAAGAAGAAGTAGAATATTTTTAAAATAATACTGTCTGAGCTGCTGTTATAAAAAAATTTATCAACACCTTCTGACCAATCAGAATCCAGAATTCAACAAATGATTGAAAACATGTTTTATATAACAAATGTTCAGATATAGGTGTGGTGAAGTTTTCTGTAAGGAGATGTTTATGAATATGCCTTATTTAATGCTGATGTGGCCTGAATGTTGGCATCATTTTGGTTTGGAAACTGGAAGCTAATGTGTGTAAAATAATAATCAGGCTGGTGTCAGGAAGATGTTTAGTCATACTTGTTCCACCTTTATTTATGTCATGGTTACAAATCATTTGTATGTTTCTATTACAGGGTGTACCGGGGAGTATGGGTGTGTGGGGTAAGATCGGCCTCCAGGGGCCACCAGGAGATCAAGGTTCTCAAGGACCTACTGGGCCTGTAGGGCTGCACGGATATCCGGTATAGAATATTTTTAAAAAGTTATTTATTTTCAAAGAATTCATAAAATTACTAAATGCTTACATCACTACTAATGTCATTCCATCTTAATCATTTCCTCTTCAGGGTAAAGATGGACCAGCTGGAGCTTTAGGACCTGAAGGAGAGAAAGGAGATAAGGTCCATTATCATAACCAAGCGGAAAATTGATATACAGTTTGTATTCTAATCGTTTGGTTTCGTTTCTCTGCATACAGGGAGTTAAAGGAGCAGAGGGAGTGGAGGGAGTGTCTGGTGTCGATGGTGAGGAGGTAGATTGATTACTGTGTTGATTAGATTGTAGAAAGTTCTTAACAAGGCATTTTTGTAAATTTGGTAATTGAAATTCAGAGAAATCAGATTTAGTCCTTGATTCTGGAACGCCGTGTTTCAGGGAGCAGCTGGAATCACCGGATCAGCCGGGCCTCTGGGATTTAAAGGACCGCCGGTGAGTTTTGACTTTATTTTTAGTTTTGAGTTTTAAACACTTCCTGATCTCTGTCTTATATTAGTGAAATAATATAATGGGGTACCAATGAGCTATTGATTAGGTACTAACCAGCACTAGTGTTGGGGCGCCAAGGAGCACCAACAGGTTAGCTGTAAGGCACTAGAGAGGCACCAGCAGGACACTAAAATGTACCAGTGGTACCAACAAGATGTTAGTGTTGTATCAGTTGGACACTATTGGGGAAAAATGTAATTAATAGGGTATCTATAAGACAGTAATTAGGTATCAATAGCGCACTGAAAAGGTACACGGAAGGGTGTCATTAGGTCACTGGTGGGGTAGCATTGATACTAAAGGGGCATGTGGTATACCAATACAATACATAGCAAGGCACCAATGGGGAACTGAAAGCTATCAATGGATTATCAATAAAACACTGGTAGGAATTAAAGGAGTGCAAATGGGTATGAACAGGACCTCACTGGTGTATCAGTAGAACACCACTATTGCACCAATGCAACCAAGAGGGCACTACTGTGGGAATAAAAGGAACTAATGGGGTACCAAATAGATCATTATTGGGATTTTGATGGGACAGAAAATGGGCCAAATTTTCTATCATTGGGGACAAATCAGGGAACTAATGGGTACCACTGGGGTGGCAATAGGACAAAAGAGGTATATCAGAACAACCAACAGAGAACTGGCACTGGCATGAATGGGGTATAAAACAACCAACAGCCCTCAGGTCATTTGAAATGTATAAATGTGACACTAACAGGGCATCAATAGGGCAAATGGGTAGTTTTGGAGTATACTAATTGTGTACTAATGAACACTAGCAGAGCTTCAGTTCACTGCTTCTTCATTTCTCACACTGATACTATTTTCCAGAATCTCATGAGTGTGAAGAGCCGATGTTGGGAATCTGTAGGATTCTTGATGTCACGAGCCAAATGTAGACCCACGTGTGCCAAAATCTACAGCCTTTTTCCACCCTACTGACATTGTTTGTCTTCATATTTGTCCCCCTGTCCTCACTGCACTCTGGCACACCACTGTTATGGAATGTTTTATGTTACAGGGTGAAAAGGGAAGTCCTGGATTCCCTGGAGGTCCTGGATTAAAAGGTTTCAGAGGAAAAAGAGGGCATCGAGGGCCAGCGGGAAAAAAAGGCACGACTGGACAAGAAGTACGTAGTGAAAAATCAAAAAGTACTCCACGTATTGATCATCTATTTGATGCTCTGTAACAAGAATTGTATTAAAAAAACAGACATGGTTCATGATTTCACTTTAAGCATGAGAAATTAATGTTTGTTTGTTTTAGGGACAGAGTGGCCTTCAAGGGCAATCTGGAGAGCAGGGACCCCCTGGAGAAAAGGTAGCCTTTGATTCAGAGTTGCGTTACACATTTCTGAGTTCAGATTATCAAAATCGCATGTGTGTGTTTCACATCTCTGAGGATGACAGCTAGTTCTTGAGTAGACACATCCGAGACAGGGTTTTAAGCACAAACACTCACCTTTTAAACCTGAGTATATTCAAGGATTGAAAATGCAGTCTGAAGAAGGTAATAGAGTTTGCTTCTTTGCTGTCGAAGCTAGTACCCTGTAATCTACTGTATGTCTACAGGGTCAGCCTGGTTCTCGAGGACGTCCGGGTTCAGCAGGAAAATACGGACCAGGAGGTAAAATTGGACCCGATGGTGCAAAGGGTGACAAAGGTGAACTTGGATTTATTGTGAGTACCTTTAATCGTACAGAACAAAATATTAAAAATGTCCATCTTATAATGAACGCACACACACAGCTCTCCAACGGTCAGTTTTCTTCTTATTTGTTTTTCTTATTATTATTTCAGGGCGAGAGTGGGATCCTGGGGCCTCCAGGTCCTGCAGGTGCGCCAGGATTATCAGTAAGTGTTTTATGTGTTTCATTAAATTCATGTCAATTAAATTTGTGTTAGTTAGAAATATGTCTCCTAATATCACCTAAATACAGGGTTTAATAGGAAATGGCGGTCTTGCTGGAAAAAATGGACACCAGGGGCTGAAAGTAAGTTTTGTTTGGGTAATAAAGTTGCACATTAGCACTGTGTCTCATTTAATTGACTTACTTTTTTTGTGTTATTTTGGTTGATAGGGAGATTGTGGTGAAGGAGGGAAACCTGGAGCGCGAGGGAAGGAAGGACCAGCAGTAAATTTTTTTTTCTCATTTATGAAACAAAAAACAGTTATTTCTTAAGCAAATTGTGACTGTGTTTAATTCTAGCTTATAATATCAGGGTTTCGAAGGGTCGAGAGGAAAGAAAGGAGAGACTGGAGACCGAGGCAAATATGTGAGCCTTGCTAAAAACATACATCGATATAAAATAGCAGTTGCATGCCACAGTTTAAACTGTACATCAGCATCTGTCAGATTATAGAAAGGATATAGACATTCTTGTCATTTCTTTCTATAAATTGTATTTCAGGATAAATAATCATGCTGTTTGTTGATAATGAAATAGAAATTGCTATTATTAATGCTCTTATGTGAGGAGATATAACCAAATTCCACTGTCAATTTTGATTCTAATTCTAACTGCATTGAATTTTCCATCACTGAGCATTTCTTAGTTATTCTGCATATTTGGAGAGTTTTCTACCAGCTCACGAAACGTTTATTTTGTTTAGGGACGCGTTGGACCCCTGGGACCTAAAGGCTCTCCTGGAGTAAAAGGCACACCAGGACCTGTTGGACCTCCAGGTAACACAGGGCTCAAAGGTCAAACAGGACCGAAGGTAGGTGTCCAGAATTGTGTGTTGCTTATTTGTTTTCTTTTATTAAAGTGTTTGAGACATCGAGTGTTTGTGTGTCAGGGCAAAATGGGACTTCCTGGAAATAGAGGCAGCAAAGGCATTGCTGGAGAACCGGTGAGTCAACTTTCGTCTTGGTTCATATTTATTTCATTATTTATTAATACTAATAACACCAGAAGACAAATCCGGAATTTCAGAGTTTGCTATAAACTTATATACGTGATTTCTGCAGGGAGTTCAAGGCCTGAACGGGAAACGTGGTTCTCGTGGGAATCCAGGAAATCCAGCGAGTATCACTGTTACTCAGAACTACAACTGGATCTAGCCTCATAGCAAACCTGATTAATAACAATTAATAAAAATAAAGTCAAAGTCAATTTTTTATTTGTCGTTGCTTTGTTTCAGGGTCTCAGTGGCACTGACGGTTTACTGGGAGTTCAAGGCAATGAGGGAGATCCGGTAGGATCGATTTTACTTCATTTACGGAGAGTATTTTCTTTTTCCCCTGTACTTTCCTTATATGGTCATTGTTTCCTTTTCTTGTTATGCTGTTCCTGTGATAGTTAATTATCTCACCTGTTGCTTTGTACCCCTTTTTAGTCAATTTACACCTGCCTTTGATTTTCAGTCAGTATTTTGCATTTCCATGGTTTCCTCACCTCTTGGGTTCTTAAATTTCTACATCATTAATTCTGTAGTACCTAAAATCAATAATTATTTAATATTTTAAGGTCCCTGGCTCCATAGCTAGTTAGTTCACTGGTTCTGTAGCACTGCAATACCATGATCCCCAGCACTTTATATTCTTACTACTGTAAAGATGTACTGAAGTAGCCTATGTTCTTAGCTTTTACTTTTTTTAAAGTGTTGGTTAGTTGGTTAGTTTAATGGTTATGTAGCTGTAATTCCATAGTTCTTTACTTGATTCCTCCTTGGTTCATTCAATAACTATTTATTCTACACTTCCTGAGTTTCATAGTCCCATGGGTCTCTAGTTCCTTAATCCCTCACTTCCCTAGTTGCTTATTTTTTTAGTTCCATAATTCCCTAGCTTCTCAGTTTCTTATTTTTCTAGGTCTTTAATTCTGTAGTATTAGTTCCTTAGTTTTGCAGTTCCACAGTTCTCTAGGCCTTCAATCTGGTTGCGTTCGAAAGGTTGCTGCTGCAATAGACAGCTGTCTCATAAAGCAGGACGTTCGACTGAAGGCATCTTCTAAGGACGCTTGTTTGGAATGACCTTTTAAGATTGCATTTATGGTAGTGTGTGACATCAGCACGCCATGTGCCTCACAACAGATGCCTCACAAATCATATCAAGCTAATTTATTTGGTTACAGTTGTGGGGTTTTAAGATACAATGTTTATTTCTTGGTAACCTTTCAAAAATATAAATGAAAAAATCCCAAAAAACGTATACCTGGATAAGAATTCACTTTTCTGTGACGCTCAGTCTGCCATTTTTTAGAATTTTTCCAATGTTTTTGAGGGAGCTGTTGCACAGATTTATGGGTAAAAGGCAGCATCGAGGATACATCAATGATGCCTTCAACTGGGGCAGTTTGTTGGCATCTTAGAAGACAGCAAACCAGACTTCAGATAGATTGAAAGGTCCTTCATGCCTCTCTGTCTTTTAGACACTCTGTGGTTCCTTAGTACTATAGTCACTTAATTCCATCATCACTTTGCGTCCTAGTTATTTAATTACCCACTTCCATAATTCCTTAATTTCATAGATCCATAGTTTTGTAATTGTACAATTTTTGATGATTTCACACATGTAGTGTATCTGTCTGAACCCTCAGTCTGTCATTTGCTACTGGATATTTATAAAATCCTAAAGCTGCGTCCCTGCACAATGCACCGCTTTTTACACTTCACATACTGTTTTTTGTTGTTGTTGTTGTTGTTCAGGGTGGCACAGGACAGAGAGGACCCCCGGGAAGACCAGGAGAGCCTGGCAGACCAGTAAGTGGGTGAAAGCGCTCATTTATACTCTTTTTATGCTTAATATTTATTAAAAAATCTGTGTTGAGATTATATACCTATAAAACTCACAGGGTCCAGCAGGAGTTCCTGGGTTCCAGGGGAAACGAGGAGTGACTGGGATAAAGGTAGTTACAGCACTTTTTTTGTATTTGTAAACAGTTTTTCCTATGAACTATAAAAAGAAATATGCATTCTTACAGGGTTCCTCTGGAGAAACAGGAGAACCTGGACCTTCTGGACCTGTTGGACCAACAGTACGTTACAGCGTTGAGTTTAATCAGGAAATTATAGCTTACATAAAGACATAAATAAAAATTATTTAATGATTGAATGTCGTTTCTACGCAGGGGATTCCTGGACTTAGTGGTGAAAAGGGACACGTCGGTCTTCCAGGACAAATGGTTCCAAACGTCTCATTTTTATTAGGAAAAATTCAGGAACTTTCTAAACATGTTTCATAAATATTACTGCAAACGTAGAGGCTACATTTCACTGTATGATTTTCACAAACGGTGAAAGATTTTCTTGGTTTGAGCTGTGATCTCAGTTAAGTACAAATTACTTAGAACCAGGACCAAAATCTCAGAAAGGGAACACGGCTCCTCGTGCGTCTAAAAAACCAAATGGAAATTCTACAGTGTAGAACTATCAGGGGGGAATCTCATGATTTTATTTGTATTAACTGCACAATGTACTTCTAAGACTGATGTTAAAAAACAGCGTTCATTCAAAGCCAATTTGGTTTTCTACAGGGAATTTCTGGTATCCCGGGAATCCCAGGGCCAGTTGGAACACCAGGACTGAAGGTAATGTTAATCCCAGAACAAGGAGCACTTCAGTAAGTAATCCATATTCACGACTAAGTAATATATGCTTGGAAATGTTTCTCTTATTTGAAGGGAAAACAAGGTGTTGCAGGAGCTAAAAGCAAAGCAGGTCCAAAAGGTGCACAGGTACAGTTCTGAATTTATGTATTTATTTATTTATTATTTATTTATTTACTTGCGCTTGTACAATTTATTGTGCTTTCTATTTTTCAATGTTAACGTGGATTCCAGTGCTGCATAGTTTGTGGCTTTGTGGCAGCTCTAACAAAGAATTCATGCAAGGATCCATCTATCATTCCATTGTCACCTACCAACTCCTTGGTTTTGCCAGTGCTGAGCTGGAGGTGGTGATTACTGAATGGAGAGTTAACTGGAAGGGTGAATACATGAATAAAGCAGTGCATAAAACAATGAATGAATGAATGTAAGGCTAAATGTACATACATAATGTACATCCACTTATCCAAGGATTCATCTAACTCTTTATCCATGGAGCTATCCATCTATCCAGTTATCCAAAGATCCACCAAATGTTCTTATACATTTAGCCTTACATTCATTCATCCATTGTTTTATGCACTGCTTTATTCATGTATTCACCCTTCCAGTTAACTCTCCATTCAGTAATCACCACCTCCAGCTCAGCACTGGCAAAACCATAGAGTTGGTAGTGGATTTCAGGCAGAGTGGGAAGCCCCAAACCCTATTACCTTCCAGGGGGAGGAAGTACAGACTCATGGTAGACTCATACAGGATCCTGGGGTGTGCATATGTGCATACAGTAGCTCCCTATTGTTTGAGGTAGTGTGCGGGGGTGGCGGCATCAAGGATGGGGAGGGAAACAGGCTGAACATGTTGGTGAGGAAGAACAGCTCGGTTGTTGGACTCAAACCAGACAACCTAGAGGCAGCGGAGGAGAAGAGGATGAGGATAAAATCAAGTCCATCCTAGGAAACCCTCACCATAAACTCTATGATGAGCTGTGGCAGATGGGGAGCTCCTTCAGCTACACCTACAGAAGCTTTTCCTGCCTCTGTTTGCACACTTGGTCCTTCTGGTCTTACTTTGCTACGCCTGGATTTTCCACACTGGTTCTGCTCATTGTATACCATTCTAGTATACATTATTGTTGACTTTCTAGAAAGTTTTTTTGTATTGTACTGTTTATATGTATTTTATTTAAATATACCTGCATCTCTTATACTTTGCTTGTAATTCTGCTTCTGTAATACAAGAATTTACGCACCTGGCGATTAATAAAATGTATCTTAATTCATGGATTCATTCATGCACCAGTCTTTGGATCCATCAATTCATCCATCTATCCATTCATGTACCCAATGAAATATCTATTGTTTCCATGACCCTTTCCATTCATTGCTCTGTCTACCCATCCATCCATCCATCCACCCACTCACCCATCCAGTTAGTCTTCCATCCAATCATCCATGGATCCATACAGCCTCGTATCCATGGATCTATCTTCGAATTTATTCAAGGGTTCCTCCATCCAGTCATCTATTCGTTCATCCATCCTTCCAGCCATCCATTCATCTATCCATTAATTTATCCATTCAGTAATCCATTCATGAACCAGCATTTGGATCCATCCATACATACATACATATATACATACATGTACCCGAGAATGCATCCATTGATTTTTCCATGAGTCTATCCATCCATTCATCCATCCATACACCTGCTCAGTCATTCATCAATTCAGTCATCCATGGATCAGTGCATCTCCTTATCCATAGATCCATCCATCCATCCATTTATTTACCAATAGGTTCATCCATTTCAAGTATCAAGCATGTAGTTATCCATCAGTGTATGGAGCCATCTATTCATCCATGACTCCATCTATACTGTTAAATTTATAAGGTGCCAATTCTTTTTTTCCACAAATGTGAAGTTTTATTTTTGCGCAGGGTGGTACAGGTCCTCGTGGTCCTCCAGGTCAGCCCGGCCTTCCTGGTCTTCCTGTGAGTCACTTAGCAAAGATGAATTAATCAATAACCATGATTAATCTCACAGTAATGAAATGATCTCATTGAAATCTTGATTTACCTCCACAGGGCATTTTAGGGAAGAAGGTAAAAGTGTTTGTGTCTTTTCCCCCCACTTCTTTTACCCACTAGATCAGTAAATTGAGAACAAACACTGTAAATCATACGCTCATGTGTGAATATTCTTTTCCAGATTATTGAATATAAACTTTATCTCCATAAACAGGGACTGCAGGGTGTGCGAGGATCCTCAGGGCCGAAAGGAAAGAAAGGACAAAGAGGAGAACCGGTAATGCAGGTTTATTCATGCATGACAGCCTGTTTAAAAGGTAACTGAAAAAGGCTTATAGATGATACTGTAGCACCAGAAGGGTGAGTAATCACTGAGTTTGGATTACAGCCCATTCTGTAGTGAACTCTTTATTATAGGATAGTTTAACACTTCAGACTTTAAAAAACTGACTGCTCCAAAGACAAAATATTTGATGATAAATACACTGATAGATATTTTTATGTCCCATCATGTTATTTAAGGGGAAACCAGGACTTTCTGGACCTCGAAAAACAAAACAAAGCACCAAAGAGATGAATAAAAGTGGATCACAAAATGTTGGTACAAATAAATTTCTTCTTTGTTGTTATATCATTATTGCCAAGAAGCATGCATATAAAATTAATTCATAAAAAAAAAAACAAATGTAGGAGGCATGTAAGGTTCTACTGAAGCATTCATTAGTGTAATACACTCTTCTCTTTCTCAGACAACCAAATTAAAACCTCACCGAAGTCAGAGATCTGAAAACACTGTTTACGAGAACGCCAACGCAGAAGATCAGCCTCGAGGAACTAAAGAGCGTCCGGCGTCTACTTGCAGAGAGCTCACTCTCGATCATCCTCAGCTCGAGGACGGTCAGGAAGGAGGATTATTACACATACAGAATATTTCAGTTTTATCTTCAACAACATTGTTTTAGGGCCTGGAACAACATCTTAAAATAAAATTTAGAGGCATGTCACCATAAAATGAGTGCGCAAAAGTTCACTCTGAGCTATAGCACTTTGAGAGTGCTTCAAAAAATGACCCTCATAGAGTTTTTCTAATTTTGCCATAAGTACATTACTTAATCCATAATCAGGGCTGAGGGAAGACAGTCCAGCGCTCTGGGAACAGGAATACGCCGCCCCTTATGCTCAAATTTTTAAGAGGAAAAACGGCCAATTTATTACATATTGACCCCTATTTTTAACTTAGGACAGTACGAATAAATACCGTTGACTCACCATTTAAAAGATGGTTGCTTCGGCCGCTGTGAGCTCTTCAGTTAGCTTGGAATAATCCAATTTGAGACTGATTTGGTGCTTAACTGAAATTTTGGCCAATCCATTGAAACCTGACATTGTCGATTGTGAATATTTATCTATAACTTTGAGACACGGAAACTCCTCTCTCCTGATGCAACGATTATCGGCACAGTTAACAATAAGCTCAGGGCAACTCTGAGATTCCTGTACACAATACAAAACATTTTCCCGGTAGATGTACCTGAACATAGCTGATTTTCTCCAAACTTGATTTTCTGTTAAGATGATGATACCCTAAACATTTTTGCTAATTACTCTGCATTGGCTGCACCAAATGTACCAACATTTTAAAGATAATTAACTGCAGATTTAGAGCATCCAATAAAGCAATTTTTTATATTTTGACCATTTTTATAATTTACTGTGACACACCCCAGACATGGGCATGTTGTTAGTTGTGGAGGTTCTTTTCATATGTCCATTACATCCAGGACACTTTACGGCCTCTCTCTCTCTCTCTCTCTCTCTCTCTCTCTCTCTCTCTCTCTCTCTTTTGGGAATTTATGTGGAATCAAATTTTTGCCTGGAGCCAGAACATGTACAAAGAGAACATGGCGGGAACAGAAAACTGTGTGGTTCTCCTGATCAGTCGCTTCCTGTATTCTGTTGGCAATTTGAATATATTTATAATTTGGGATGTTTCACTCTTTTCTTTGCAGGATTTTATTACGTGGATCCGAATCACGGCTGCCCGTTTGATGCGTTGCATGTTTTCTGTAATTTTACAGCCGGTGGGCTCACCTGTGTTTCACCTGTCCAATCACAGGTGAGAGAGGGGGGGGGGGGGAGCATACTGACAGGTTGGTGTGATGAAATGCAGTCACCGTTATTACCCTGATTATTTTCCTATAACAGCACATACCCAACTTTCAGTGTTGTGGAACATCAGTGAAACAAGTGAGTTCCTGTTGTCACTAACGTTATAGCAGCTATAAACACTCATTCCCTCACCAGGTTCTTCTTTTTCTCTCTTTTGGAGTGTAAACTCCTCTGTCCTGAAACCTTGCAGTTCCAGCTTTACCTCTGACTGTTACACAGCGCTGACACTGGAGCCTCCTTCATACATGTTACAGAAACAGCTCCTTACAGAAAACTTGATGAGCTGCTACTCAATGATGAGTGGTTACTATAGAAACCATAATGTATTAGAATACGATAGTGCATTAACATAAACCTGTGCTTCACAGCTGCACTACAGTCAGAGTG
Source organism: Parauchenoglanis punctatus (assembly GCA_030068025.1). Classification (NCBI taxonomy): domain Eukaryota; kingdom Metazoa; phylum Chordata; class Actinopteri; order Siluriformes; family Auchenoglanididae; genus Parauchenoglanis; species Parauchenoglanis punctatus. Next base: position 569,655 of record JAQQZU010000039.1, on the reverse strand, counting down.
AAAATAAGAAATGCTGACATGTTAATATGAGAAACATGATGTTGTCCCAGCGTTGAAATGATTTGTAAACGTGCAGGTTGTTAAAGTGGTGCTGATGTTTTTAGTTTGTAGGAACGCGGCGTGTGATGACAGGAAACACATCACGGTGGTTTAGTGAAGTGCAGAGCGACTTCAGGGTAAGAAAACCAGATGTAAATAAGGTAAATCATTTATTAATCATTTCTTATATAACCTGTGGAAGTCTTATGATGTTATGCAGATTTACTAACAGCAAACTGTGTGTTCTGTCATTTTAATTAAATGTTACTCACATATTCATATTTGTCTCTATTTATATCACATAAAACTAAGAAAAATTATTACAATAATTACAATAATAACAGCCCTAAACTATTAAAATCTATTATTTTGACAATAAAGACAAATTTAATAAACAAATTAACAAATTAATTAAAGCTATGTGTGAAAAAAAGAAAAAGTATTAAAAATATTAAAAACAAACAAATAATACAATAATAATTGCAAAATACAAAAATAATAAAAACAAACAAACAAAACAAAAAAAAACTTTTAAAAAAAGAAAATAAATAAATAAATAATATTTTTTTACTGCCTTTAAAAAAACAATTTGAAAATACAATAAATAAATAAATAAATAAATAAACAGATAGATGAAAGAATGAATTAATAAATAAATAACGGTTAATGTTAAGTAAAATGTTATTTTTTGCTTGCAGATTGAATAT
>JAQQZU010000039.1:526483-555142 GCA_030068025.1 Parauchenoglanis punctatus | reverse complement strand
AGTGATTGGTTGTTGGGAGCAGCGAGGCTCAGTGATTGGTTGTTGGGAGCAGCGAGGCTCAGTGATTGGTTGTTGGGCCTCATGCAAGAACATTTTCATATTCTTATCCTGAATTCCTCTTACTTTTTCCACATGGTGTGCTTATATGAGAGTGCCTTATCAGATTCAGCAAATGCTCCTAATTTCAGATAACCATAATTAATGACACATTAATACCATATAAGGCGATGCGCCCTGCCCCCTGTGACAGGAAGTGTTCATTCGTGAAAATGGCACCAAAGACTAAAAAGAACAGCTTTGGAGTTTGGAGTTTGAAGTCCTGCTTTCAGAGATCCATAAAAGAAAGACTTAAATTTTTAACGGTGGCCTCAGTGGAATTAAGGGACCGCCAGTGCAAAAAACAGGGAAAAATAACAAGTGCCATGAATGCCGTTTCACCTGGGGGCCAAACGTCTCACCACAAGAAGGCATTCGCTTGTTGACTTTATTATACTCCGAGACATCTTAAATCTTATGATCTTTAAGATCTTTAGAAACCTTAATTACTGCATAATTTAATTGATTTGCAATTTGAGAGGTGTGTATTGATGATATTCGTTCGAATGATGATATCGTTAAGCATTATGAGTAAATTTAGGATTATAATTTGAATTGTAGATCAGGATAATGTCATGTATCAGATTATATACAATTTTCAAACTCAAAATTGCTTTAATGTAATGAAAGATACAATCCATCAGTGAGAAACTTGGACTTCGATAACAGCAGAATGATTGCACGTGACTCCTACAACACGTCTGGAACACTCGCAAATTGTGTTTGTGTCTCTGTGTGCTGAGAAAAATCCAAAGAAAAGGCATTTCATGTTTCATTTTGTTTCCAAAGATATCACCACGATTGCTTCATGTTGGTCATCTCTGGCTCGGGACAGCACGAAATCATTAGTGTATACTGGGCCTAAGAGAAAATTCAAAATACGAGAAGACTGGCGAATGTGGCAAGTTCTCTTAAATCACTAAATCAGTGGTTGGGAACAGTAATGCCCATTACGCAGCGCTGGTTGGTCGCGCTCTTCCTCTAACCTGCTCTCTTCGCTGGTATAACCAGCAGGAGAACCGCACCGCGCTCAGGGCCGTCAGTAGCGTCTGCTCGTTTAAATAAAGGAGTCAAAAGGTCAGCAGATCCAGTGCAAAGTCATGTTGTTGGCAACAGGTAGAAAAACTTCCTCTGACTTTTACCTCTTTAAAAAAGTTCCTTATGACGTAACATCATGACTTTACACTGGATAACTGAAAGTGTTACTGCTTTTTTTCTGACACTTTGATGTCTTTGCCACAATGATGTATTTGGAAGTTTAAAAAACTCGTTTCTGACGTTGGATTTCACACTGCTTACTGGTAACACGATCACTGATACTCTTTTATACAAAGATTATTTTGTACTGTTGTGTTTTACAATATACTCTGTTGAAACCTTGTAACGGTGTTCCTTTGGAAAAGGGAAATTGCTATTGTGAAAAGCTATATTTTTAATGCTTAAGAAAAGCCAATCCATAATGCAGTGCATAAAGAAATCTATTTTAACTGCAAGTGTTTTCTCTAATGTTTATACACTGTATGCTCAGATTCTGTCAGTCACTAGCTACGTTTACATGCACGCATTTTATACATTCCGAATGAATTCATTCCGATCTGCAATTCCCAGCGGACTGTTTACGTGAAAGTGATCGTATAGACGTACAGTCGGAGTAGAATCTCTGACATGATCCCATATAGATTGCTTACTCTGCCCCGTAAGGAAGGACATGGCGAGTATTTTAACCAACCAAGAAAGAAACCTTCTCCTTAAAGCAGTGCTGAACAGAAGACGAGCACAGGAGCATTCGTTTATAAATGGCGTCCTGTGCAGGGCCGTACCTCCGCTGTCTAATCCAAACGGAGTTGCTCCAAAATTTATCTTTGCACAATTAGCATTGTTTAATCACTTTTATATAATCCTTTTTTTATTGGCTTTTGACTATCCAAAACTATCCAATACTCCCTACATAGGTATAACTATCCATGTGCTTTAATAGTGTTTAATAAATAATTTAGAAGTCAGATGTAAATCAGAGTGAACTTTCTGACAAGAAGCAGCTTGGGTAAAACATTCCCTTAAGATTTGGACACAAAACCCCCAGAGTACTACAGCGGCCCTAAAGGGACATGGGAGGAGGAGAAAATCTGTAGAAGAAAAATGAGTCATGTTTTGCAATATAACATTATGATATTTTTTTCTACAAATTTTTTCTCCTGCCATGTCCCTTTAGGGCCTCCGTAATGTACAGCCCCATAGTGAAAAAAAGCCAAAGTTCGAGCCATCAGTGATAGATGAATTTTTTTCAAATCTAGACTAAGAATGGACTTACTACATTAAAGGATTTATTATCTTAAAAAAAATAATCTCTCGACAAAATGAGACAAAAGCATAATAGCCCTCGGCCTCATTTTTCAGGTATCTACAACTTTGAAGCCCCGCATCTGAATGTTGGGCTCATTTTCCTTCACGACACCAAACTCTCTCTGAGACTCATTAAATCCAAACTCTAGAGGACTAACTGGCATTCTTACTTAACTTGTATCATTTGGATGCCCTGACTGTAGTAAAGGAACCACGGGAGGGAGATTTAAATATAACTAGCTGTAACAAACTGAGCAACTCCGAATGAGACATTTACATGGCAGCTTTTTTTGGACTTTGTTAAAAGACTGATAGCGTGCCAATGTCAGTGTGTTTTGTTATTAATGGATAATCTGAGACAGATTATCTACAGCAGGCCCATGCCACCACTTTCAGTCTGATTCAAGTCCCTATTGGAATGGCGTATTTCATTCCGATCGAGCTTGAATCCGATTACTAACGCATCATTATGGTCCATGTAAACGTAGCTGCTGAATGCATGTCCCAGAAACTTCAGGAATTAAATCAGGGGAATCATTTCATGGTTAACTTTGTCTTCAATAAAACACTCTTCTGAACAGTGTTTATGCATTATTCCTGACTTTTATCATGTGTATCTATGGAACATCTCACAACTAATTAGAATAATTGGCAACAAAAAGAAAGGCGGAGTCTCTCAGCAGTAAAAGTGAAAGACTGCATGAGCAAATACTGCAACAATTTAAGAACAATGTTCCTCAATGTAAAAAGGCTAAGAATTTCCGGATTTCATCATCTACTGTACGTAATATCATTAAAAGATTCAAAGCATCTGGAGGAAACCTCTATACAAGAGGGACAAGGCAGAAAACCAGTACTGGATGGCCGTGATCTTCAGGAGGAGAGGAGAGGGAGCATCCGGCTTCCTATCGGAGCACAGTTGAAAAGCCAGCATCCGTGATGGTATGGGGCTATTTATGCGCATGGCAGGGGTAACTTGCACACAAACTTGCACATCTCGGAAGGGACCATTAATGGTGAACGATATATACAAGTTTTTGGGTTACATAATCCATACTGCGACTTTTTCGGGGAAGGCCTTGTTTATCTCAGTAAGACAAGGCCAAACCGCATCCTGCACGTCTTACAGCAGCACGGCTCCGTGGTAGAAGAGTCCGGGAAGTGATTTTCAGAATGTGGGTCTTAATGTTGAGTGAAGAGCCTGGAATTGTGTATAACATTTCTACAGGGATGGAAAGGACACAGATAAATAACACTTAAACATACAGAGTACCGTAAGTGGAAGTAGAGAGTCAGTATTATATGGAGGTAAAATTAATTTCAGCAAATAAGTTTGACTCACATTAAAATGTGAAACATCAGTAATATTAAGCTATTATTCCAGATGACCAGAAATACAATAAATCCCATTAGAAACCAGTTAACCTTCAGAACATTGTAACTGGTTTAATGGTTTCCATCAGATTTCATCAGATTCAGGCAGTGGAGGCTCAGCAGGTAAGGTTCTGGGTTACTGAAGAGAAGGTCAGGGGTTCAAGCTGCACTGTTGGGCTCTTGAGCACAGCCCTGAACCCTCTCTGCTCCATGGAGGCATCATGTAACATAGCTGATCCTGCACGCTGACCACAGCTTCCTAACAAGCTGGGAGATGTTCAGAAAAGAACTTCACTTTGCTCTGAGGTATATGTGACAAATGAAGACTTCTGCTTATTATTATTATTATTTTTCTGCCTGTGTGTTGGAATATATATAAAATGGTAAACTCATAAACAAAGAGAAATGGGTTCACCCACATGTAATCAGTGAACACACACACAGATGTTTGGTCTCTCTGCCCTTTTATTGATGCTCTACGTGGAAACATCGAGGCTTCTCATAAACACGGCACGTCTGTGCAGTAGAAAGTGCTGTGATTAGACTTGTGCAATTTCCCAGAGACAGATTAGGATTTTGACATTTATTTCTAATTAATCCCTTAAACTCTCGGCTTATGTATATATAAACACAATGACTTTATCAGTGTGACATTTAGCTCTAGAAAGTGACTTAAAAATATCAAGAAAGAAATCATAATGGCATTACGATATCCAGTAAGACAGTAATAATGCTGTAATAATAATAACAATGCCTTTAATAACATTCCTATAAGATTATTAAAACAAATTTGTTGATTTGATTGACGGTTCTACTGACCTGTTGTGTAAAATGATTTATAAGCATTAAGTAAGGAATTAAACTTGATGCAGTGTATTGTCACAGAGAAAACCCTAGTGTGATGTTATTGTGGGGTTAGTGTTATCACCCTGAAGTTGATTATTTTCCCATAACAGCATGTCCTGAAGGGTTTTATTCCTCATATAACACAGCAATGTGAAAATGATTACAATGGTTTATTTCTTAATCACACTTTTTGTTCATTTATAACTGATGTTTAATGTTGTGGAATGTTTGCAAATCAAATTACTTCCTGTCAGTTATGTTATAGCAGCCTTGAGCATCATCTCCTTCTAGCCTCTCCTTTCTCTCTCTCCTGGAGTTAATAAGACACAAAAATGCAGCTTGTCATGCTACCACAAAGCATAAGTGCAAAATGAAAAAAAGGGAGTGTCAGTTTTACAAATCTGAATGATTTTACTCAATTTGCTCACGATAATGTCCTTCAAATCAGCCCTGGGTTGGAGCTTGATTGTGCTTAGAGGTGAAAAGAAGGAGGGAGCTGATCTCAGATCAGGGTTTTAAGTCATTTTCAGACTTCTGCTTGTTGTTTCAAAAATGGTGTTCATTCTTTAGAAAATGTGCACGTCTGTAAAGTAGTTATTGAGGATAAAAATCCATTGATTCTAATTTAACAGCCGGATTTCAAACTCCTACACAGGGTGCAATCTCTTACTGCACTAAGGATGGATGACAGAGTCACGCAATCTGTTAGGAAATTCAGAACCCTAATCCTGGCACGACTTTCCCCTGTGGGGGTTTACAGTGTGGCTTTTCCCCTAGTTTCATTTTCAAGCCTTTCCACTCAGCTCTCAGCCAATACATGATCAATATGCTCATTGTTGCTGTCATCTTCATGCAATATCAAAAATCACTGTATTCTACAGATCTTTCATTTCTATTTCATTTTAAGACCCACTCTGCTACCCAGCACTGCAGAAATCTTGGATCCGTGAACGTCATTTCTACATATTTCGGTTTTGATTCTTCTCCTTCTCCTCTCGTTACCTCACTGACTGTTTTCAACTACTAACAACAACAAAAATCCCTGAAATGTAGCATGCATTTTTGAGAGCTAAATATAAAACACTGTAAAGGATCCATGTGACACAGCTCTTACGTACGGTGGCCCAGAAGGGCAAGATACCTAAAAGAAACTTTAAATTAAAGAAGTAAACTTTAAAAATTAGGAGGTCAACTTTAAATAAAAAAATGTCAATTTTCAATACTTCTTTTATTTAAAATTTAATAAAGTTTAATAAAGGTGTCAACTTTGAATAAACAGAAAGGTCGACTTTAAATAGAAAAGTCAGCATCACTTTAAAGATGACTGTTTATTTAAACCTCTTTTTGTTTAAAGTTGACTTCTTTTATTTTTAACTTTGACTTCTTTTATTTTTACTTGATTTCTTTTGTAATATTTACCTGATAACTGCATCCTGTCACGTATTTGGTGAAAATTAGAATGTAATCATGTTATAATTCACTGTAGCTGCCATGCTAGGTCCGTGGCTAGTCGGCACCCGTGTTATTGAGCCAAATTGTGCTTTTAAACCTCACTTCCACGATGCCTTGCATGTTAACTTTAATATTTAGCTCACGACTTTCACCAGAAAGAGAGCACTGCCCCAGAAGGGCAAGGTACAAAAACACTTTAAATAAAAAGAGTCGACTTTAAAAGTGACCAAGTTGACATCTTTAATTTAAAGTTGACCTTTTTTATTAACCATTAAAGTGCCATTTAACCATTAAATTAAAAAAAAAGTTACTAATCTTATCTTTCAACATGGACACACACACACACACACACACACACACACACTCAGTGGTCAGCAGTTCCTGTGGGTCAGTAAACAATTTCACAATGCAAGTGCAGGATTGCAACACCCTCACAAGCAGCAGGTAAAACTCTTCCAGCTGTTAATTACAGTATTAATCTTACAGCTGTAATTTTTCCAAATGTAATAGTAGGAGCTGTAGTGAGACAGTCCACTGCACAGAAATGGACATTCAGTAACTACAGTAACGGGCTTTCCATTAACCTGCTTAATGCACAATTTGAAATTGCACACTAAAATATGAGTAACGGAGACACATGAATTTATTTTTAAAAGTTTATGTGCTTTTATGTCACACAACACTGCAAAGGGAATCCGCCTAGTAACCGTATCAACCTCATTAACTGCTGTAACTGCAACTACACTAAGGGGCAATTTTAGAAATTGAAATTGTAAAAAATCGAGAAAAAAAAACAAAAAACGTATGTTTTATTTTTTTCCAGGATTAATTTTTTTGCTGCAGCTTTATGACTGTTTCCTCCTTAACTTGGTTATAATAAGTGTTTTGTTTTATTTTTTTAACAACCAGCAACAATTTGAGCATCAAAGTAGAAAACACTGTAAAATGGGATTTCCGTTAGCAGTACACAGGGGCGAGTCGAGGATCAGATCTTTAGGGGCTTTAATCTCAGCCGCTAACGAGAAGAAAACATGCATGAACTGCCTGCAGACATCACTGCCCCTTTAATCACTCATTTCACTGGATAACACTTAATACAGTAACATTTTCTATACGATATTTTACAGTTAAGCATAATTTCTATTCCTATAGAATTGTTGAAGTCTTAGACATGGTTATTGCTGTTAAATGTAAGATCTCTTTCAAATAAGACCTTTATTCTAAATGACATTATCACTTCAAAGGAGCTCGATTTTTACTTCTTTATGGAAACTTGGCTAAAGGTCAGGTGACTTCAGTCAGCTTACTGAAGCTTGTCCTCCTCATTTTAAGTTTTTTTTTTTTTACCGAACCCAGATTGAATCACTGAAGTGGCAATTCAGCTTATTGTTACTAATAGGCATGACTCTGGGCATCTGTTTAAAACTATTAACAACCTTGCTAGCCCTGTTGGAATAACAATGACTTCTAGCATTAGTGAAGACTTACTAACATTTTTCACTGACAAATATAAAATCAAAACTTCTATTGTGTGTCCGCAGTCTTACAGTGAGGTTCAGTTTGCAGAAAGGGTTTACTGAACTCATTTAGATCCAGTGCTGAATATGAGCTCACTGAACTACTACATCAGCTTAAACGAACATCTAGCCCTGCCGATATCTTACCCACTAGACTGCTGAAAGTGAGTGATGTAGTATCTCCACTTCTTTTATCAATTATAAATAGTTCTTCAGCCACTGGTATGGTTCCTGAGCTGCGGTACAGCCCCTGCTCAAGAAACCTAACCTTGACCACTCAGACCCAAGTAATTACAGGCCCATCTCCAAACTCCTGTTCCTCACGAAAGTGTTAGAGAAAGTCATCGCAATTAAAATTCTGGAAGTAATGGAGTGTAATATCTTTGAGAAGTTTCAGTCTGGCTTCAGAAATAAACACAGTACAGAAACAGCTCTCCTCGGGGTCACAAAACACATTTTAGTGAATAAAGATGCTGGGAATATCTAAGTGTTAATTCTCCTAGATTTAATTGCTACATTTGATACTATTGATCACACTTCCATGATCAGTAGGGTAAAGCTGCACTGCACTGGCCTGGTTCTTTTCCTATCAGTGTAATAGAATGCTCTCAGATGTGGTTGTTTCTACCATGCTTACATGTGGGGTACCTCAAGGCTCGGTTTTAGGTCCGATTTTATTTTCTCTCTGTATGCTCCCTCTTCTCCATGTCATCCGGTGATATGACATTAATTTTAATTCTTATGCTGATGATTTACAGCTTTACTTGTCTCTGGATCCAAACAATGGGGCTAAACAAGGCTTGCTGACTGTTCCAAAGTTGAGACTAAGGACTAAGTGTGATGAAGCGTTCTCTGTGTGAGCTCCTGGACTGTACAACAGTTTAACACATTTTTATCATTCAGCATTTTGTGGTTTCAATTTTGTTGATTCTTTAAACTAGATTTACTTTACTTTGACAGTTTAATTTTAATTTTATTTTATATTATTATTATATTATGTTTGTCTGGAATATCTCTTACTATATTATATAATAAAATAAATAAATATATTACATATTGTCCTTTATTTCATTATTATGATATAAAGCACTTTGTGCCACCTGACTTGAAAAGTGCTATATAAATAAATATATTTAAATTAAACAAGTTCCAATGTGTTGCAAATGTGCTGCTTGCCAGAAAGCTGTATTCACCTCTCTTCGTTTTTCACCATTGGGTTGAGTCTAATCATGACTGTCTGGCAAAACCAAGTCTGATCTTCAAATCAGTCACACCTGCATCCAGTTAGTCCCCAGGCCATAGTCTCCTCATCTACTCACTCACACACACTTACTCTTAATAGTTCTCTTAACAATAGTTTCAGTCCTCGTGCCTACTACTGCCGAGCCTTAGGTTTATGTGTTTGCTATTCTGGTTATTAACGCTGTTTTGTTCTCTGGTTTTTGCTACTTTGGACTTCATCCTGGAATAGTTGTTAATCCTTTGCCTGTATTTTGACCTTGTTCATGGATTACTGATTTGGATTTGTCTGTCTGTGAGTTTTATAAAGTACTGACCTGCAACTGCACATGACAATCAGAATAATGAACACAGTGAGAACATTAACTAGACTAATAAAGTGCATGTTAGCTAGAAGGCAACTCTTCAAGTAAGCAGACTAACGTAATAGCTTAGAAAGCCTAACAAATAAATAAATAAATAAATTCTAGCGAAGTGAAGATAACTTTCTTTGACACTATTCACACATTTCATTTTACACAGAACTATAACCACTCACAGTAATAATTTCACTCAGCATTTTCAGAACATTCTGCTATTTTATTTGCTGGCTGACTTGTATTGTCAAGCTGGAGCACCAACGTTAAAAGCAGCATAAACTACTGAAATGTACTGAAACATGCAACATCATGAATATGAACTACTTTATGGACAGGTTATTAAACTGTTTAGATAAAGTCATTTGAACCTGTAAATTGTTTGTTCAATTCATTTGAAATCTAACACTATGGGGCCTAAAACAAGAAAAAAATACTATTTATTAGTAATTTTTAGGAGTGCTGAAAATTTTTTTAGGAGTGCTTTAGCTAAAATTACCAATGGTGGTACATATTGTTCTTTTCATTCTGGCTGGATAAAAGAGTCAAATATAAATGAAGGGAAACTGTTCAAATAAGGAAATGGTGAATAAGAGTGGAATAGCTAGGTGGATATGTGGTGTGTGGGCCAGTTTAGTGTTTTATATTACTCACAGTGTTATGGGTAAATCATTGTACATTTAAAGACATTTGTGACGAGCTAGAGAGTGAGGATTTACATGCAGTGGGATTTATTTGGCACACAGGATAAAATTGTTGACCAGAAGATGTTAAAGCAGGCAAAAGTAAAACTGTGATCAGCAACTGTAAATATGACCAAAGGGTAATGCAAATAAATTGATATTGAGTTTTGGGTTGAAATAATGAGCAGGTAGATATGACAAAGGACACAACTGTTAGGTATGGTATGGGTTAGGTATGGGAAGACTTCACCATGAAACTATGAACCCGAGTTGCTTAAAAAGGCAAGTTAACAAAAAACGTGACTAAACAAATAGATATTCAACCTTGATTTAAGACTGAAACTGTGTCCTAGTCCCGAACAGGAAAGCTATTCCATAACTAGATGGGGAAAGTGCTGTCCCCTGCTGTAGTCATCATTACACTAGCTGCTGATTAACCTGCAGCTCTTTTCTTATCACGTTGGATCATAACAGAACAAAATTTCTGTCAGGAACTGCAGAGCAAGACCATTCAGAGCTTCATAGGTCATTGGGAGTATTTCAGGGAGCCGATGAGAGGTGGATAAAATTGGGGTTATATTGGTCAAATCCTCAGGTCCTAGTAAAGCTGTTGCGTTCTGCAATAATTGGAGCTTGTTTATACAGCTACGGGAACATCCAGACAGCAAGGTGCATTATTTAGTCCAGCATAGAGGTAAGAAAAGCGTAAACTACGTTCATGCATACATTATACGGTATTTTTTAGCATAGCGGTTTAGAAGTTTCTGTGTCCTAGTTATATCTATGTGAGCTTGGAATGAGAGACCAGAGTCAATAGACAGAATAAACAGAATAATAAACAAAAATAAATAATAAATAATAAGCAGAATTTTTACTGCTTGAAAGCTTTTTTTTAAATACTGTAATTAAAAGACAATAAAGAGTTACTCTAGCTCGTTTTCAATCACATGACTATTATGATGTGCAACATTCATATGGAGAATTCGTAAGTGAAGAATCTGTGTACTGTAATTAGAAATGTGAGAAAGTGAGTACATAAAAGGATTGGATGAACCTGCATTCACCTACTCTAACACCTAACACCAACTCCACCGCTCTCATTCGTGTCTCTCTTCAACTGTAATGTCATGATTGTCTACATGTTTAAAAGGGAATTTCTGTTGTTGTAGTCGTTATTACTGTTGATACTTCCTTATCTTTCTTTCAGCTTTTTTTATATACTTTTCTCTTTCTCCTCTCTATCCCCACTTTCCACAAACCAAACACGCACACACACACGCACGCATGCGCACACACACACACACACACACACACACACACACACACACCTTAGAGGAGATATTTACCAGGACAGTTTTTTTGTTTGTTTTTATACAACAACCTTCAATAAGCTGGAATATACAGGGTGTTGGCTTCCATGTTAAGAGAAATAAAATATTTAATCACCTTAAACTGAAAAATCTAGATATTTCAAGAAACACACACTCAGTTCACAGTGCCATACAGAGTCACAAGACTTTAGCAAGCTTTTTTTCCTGCCCCCTGTAACTCAGGACAAAGAGGTGGATCCATAATGATTCATAAGAAAATCCCACATTTCTACCGTCACTGACCCAGATGGAAAATGTATTATCTTAAATACAATAATTAACAATATTAACCGGTTAAACATAGCAAAAAATTTGTGGACCCAACACAGATGACCCTCACCTTTTTCATAATTTTTTTGCATCACTAAGCAACTTCACAGCCACAGTTCTCAATCCTCTAATTAGACTGATCAGGAACAACAAGCTAAAAATGGCAATCTATAAATATAATAAAACAATTCATGGAGGGGTTTGGACTGGATGGCAGCTGGCGAATAAATAATCCTACAGTAAAAGAATTCTCATATATTTCACCTTTACATGGCTCATTCTCCCACTTAGACTTTTTCCTCACTAGCAAATCACTCATACAAGATATAACTAATACTTCTATCCACTCCATCATAATAAGAGATCATTTCCTTCCATCTTCATAGCAAGCAATTCCACAAAACAGCCCCAGATGGTGCTTAAACACTTCACAGCTCAAAGATCCAGACTTTGACAGCTTCTTAAAGAAAGAGTGGACATCCTTCCTGGAATGAAATTCTCTAAATAACACACCAACCTTAATTGGGAAACTGCTAAAACAGTAATATGTGGAAAAATAATCTCATACTCATCCTATAAAAATAAAAAAAGGGAAAACATGAAAAAGATCTATCTAGAATTAAAAATGAAAGAATTAGGAAATACAGCTATAAAGAACTCAGCAGGGAAGACCTTTATCTCTCCTGAAGACATATGGAAGACATTTGACCGTAAATTATATCAATCAGACAGGGAAACAGACCTCAATGATATACACATTTCTCCATAACATAGATTTACCCACAATTATAGAATTATACCAAGCACTCATGCTCATGCCTTCCAACAAACCGCCAGGTCCAGATGGCTTCCCCGCCGGGTTTCATAGACATTTTTGGAATACCATATCATCCCTATTTTTCAGAAGGAACACAAGAACTCATAATAATCGGAAAAATTCCACCACATATGAATACTGCTAATATTACAGTAATGTTAAAACCATATGAAGACCCCACCCTCCTGTCCAGCTATCGCCCTTTATCTCTAATTAACCCGAACATAAAAATCCTCAGTAAAGCATTATCCTCCAGAATAGAAACCATCATGCTGTCTGTAATCCACATTGATCAAACAGGTTTTATCAAAGAAAGACACGCATACAATAGCGCATGCAGACCGGTCAACATAATACATCAAGTGACTCAAAACAACAAAGAAACAATATTAGCTTCATTAGATGCAGAGAAAGCTGTTGATAGTCAAATGGACATTCTTGTTCGCAGCTCTATCATTTGGAAATCATTTGTTAACTTGATAAAAAAACACTGTACAATTCACCAAAAGCCACAGTTACAATCAACGGGTCAACATCAAGCTTCACACTGCAAAGAGGGACAAGACAAGGATGCCTCCTCTTTCCACTTCTCTCTGCTATCCACATTGAACCACTTGCTACTGCAATCTGACAGAATAACCATATTAAAGGTGTACAGTCTACAACAGTTTCTCATAAAATTATTTTATACACAGACAACATATTATATCTTCAGAACCCCCAAGTCTCATTGCAAGAAACTATGAACTTATTCAGAAGATTCTCTATTATATCTAACTACAGTTGTGCTTGAAAGTTTGTGAACCCTTTAGAATTTCATAAATATGACCTAAAACATCATCAGATTTTCACACAAGTCCTAAACGTAGACAAGGAGAACCCAGTCAAACAAATGAGATGAACATATTATACTTTGTAATTTATTTCTTGAGAAAAATGATCGAATATTACATATTTGTGAGTGGCAAAAGTATGTGAACCTCTAGGATTAGCAGTTAGTTTGCAGGTGAAATTAAAGTCAGGTGTTTTCAGCCAATGGGATGACGATCAGGTGTGAGTGGGCACCCTGTTTTATCGCAACTGTTTTATTGAACTATCGCAACCCTGCCGTTTATCAGCAACTCTAAAATGCCACCACTGTTTCAAAAATCCTCCCATAGCTACGGCTCTGACAGCTTGGTGTAAAGCCCACAAAATCATTCATTTAACACATACACCAAATAAATATACTCCTCTATGAAACAAGCCAGACTTCCTTCAGGAAAAGAAATCATTGAATTTCACCACCCGGAAAGACAAAGGCATCACATAGCTCCAACACATATTGCAAAAGTCAGCCTTTATTTCTTTTGAAGAATAAACTCAGACCACAAATATTTTATTCCAGTATCTACAACTCAAATCTGTCATTACAGACAAGATTAACTTAAGAGCCAACATCCACACTAACAGAGGAAACATAAAAGTTTAAAATATCCAACAAAACCCTCGACAAACTGTACAAACTTATTAATATCGACGCAACAATAGCCCTCCCCAGTGTATAATGGGAAAAAGATTTATCTATATAATTAGACAATGACTCCTGGATCAAAATCTGCAAAACACATTCTCAATGATCAATAAACCCAATCTCCAACTCAAAGGTCAACCACAGAACACACATTACACTCAATAGAATGCATCAAATGGGCCTATCAGACACAGATGACTGTTCATTTTGTCCCCCTAACACTATAGATGATTACATCCACGCAATATAGCACTGTCCACCAGTACAAAGATTCTGGAAAGACATTTCTATTAAACTTTCCCTCATACTGGACTGCTGGATTCCACTCTTACCATCATTGCGCTTGTTAGGCGATTTATCACCAATTACACTCCCTAACCGCAACACAAAAGTGGTGCTTTTGGGCAAAAATCTGTTGCCCAAAAAACAACCCTCCTAAACTGGAAAACTAGAAAAAAATGAACTTCTCAGCATGGATGGAGCTCTTTATAGAACACTTGGAAAGACTCAGTGCACCTATTAACCAGAAGACAACTCAGTTTAAAAAAACCTGGTAGCCAATCCTTTCTAAACTACTCTCAGAATGACAAAGTGTTCAGGGATCTGTTCTCACCAATGCGTAGCCCTCAGTCAGTGGGGGGTGCTGGTCCTCAGGAGTATGGGGTGCTGAGCTGGTGGGGAGGTTGTGTAGCGGTGTGTGGTGGCCTGGGTTGCATTTAGATGGTAAGACGGTGGTAAGGACAGGGGACACCACTGCATCAGGCAGTTTGGCGTGGTCCCTCTACTATGCATGGCAAATTTGACAGCTGCTGGGGTGGGTGGGGGGGAACAACCTCTAAGGAGCACACAACACTAAACCTGGCAGCTGAAACAAGCTGACACAGAATGGCAAGTATGCAGTTGGAGCCTGGTACCATTTTGCAGCACATTAGATCTGGAGCTACCATCATCACTGTGTGGTACAGGAGTGACAAGCCACACAAACAATGTGCCTGCTGATGATGTATGTTGTCCATACCAGACGCCTCTGTGTTGGTGCTGGGGTACCACAAGAGTTGCTGTGAACCCCTGTGTTTTTTGCCGTGCTGGCTGATGCTCATTGCTCCTGGGGTTCAGAGCCTTGGAGACACTCCAGCCAGTGGAGAATGAGCATGTTTAATACCCAGACATGCTCAGACAAAACCTCACATACAATGCCAAAACTTCACCAAATCAAATATCAGGGTAGCACCATAGGATCTGTCTGTCACACCATAAGCTTATGTTGTAATTATTGGTTTTGTGTGACACTTTTTTGTGTGTGCCTCATTTCTACCTTTAGTCTTTGTATTTATGAGTCTCTTATCACCACATTTTGGTTGTCTTGCTTGCACTTTTCAAAAAAAAAAACCCTGCATGCAGCAGGAACTGTCAGAAAACTAAAACATATTTTTCCCACAACTTGGCCAATTTGCTTCATATGGAGACAAAATTACCTGATCCTGGTTGTGTTTTTACCAAGGTGAGTAAATGTGTTTGAGTGTTACTACCTATTTATACTGCTGTTTCAACACAGGCAGACTAGATACTTAATAGCAAAGTGAAAAAGTGAGCTTCTTAATCAATTCTGAAAAAGTACAGAATGAAAAATTAACTGGGACAGCAAAGAGTTTGTTAATTAACTGTTAGTGTACGGTGATAGCTAAAAACAAATCTTCTGGCAGCTAACTTGCTAGCTAAATAAAACTGCGAAACACTAGTTGCAGAACAAACAACACAGGGTGATAATATCGCAGATGTAGCCATCTATGTTTCCTGCAATGTCACCACCTAGGATCTGTATTCTTTGTCAGTTCACTTTTTTCTTTTAAATACCTAAATATCTAAATATATTTAGTCATTTTCTATTTTACTTCATATTGGCAACATAAAATAGAACTCTACTTGTCTTTATTTTCAGATGATGTTCCTCCACTGCCTTTTGCTCATCACTGCACTCCTGTGGACCCAAACTTCTTTTGGCAGTGCAGGAAAAATCCTTGTGTATCCAGTAGAAGGAAGTCGTTGGCTCAACATGGACATCATCTTGCGTGAACTACACATACGAGGTCACGATCTGACAGTGGTGCGTTCCTCCATGAGTTTACAGATTCCTGAAAATGCTCCTCACTACAAATCACTGAGCATACACCTTGCTAAAGCCATCGATGTGGATAAACCTGACCCAATAATGTTGCTCCTGAAAAATACCATTAAAAGCAGGAAAAGTAAATGTTCCATTCTGTCCTTTATAGCTTTCTATCAAGACTTTTTTACCTTTATGGAGCAACGTAACAGAGCGAGTATAAAGATGTTAAGAACCATATTGGAGGATAAAATATTGATAAAAAATCTCCAAAACACTAAGTTTGATTTGATTTTGACTCATCCCATCGTAGGAAGTGGAGTTGTGTTGGGGTCATACTTGAATTTACCAATAGTGTTTAATGTTCGCTGGATAATGAGCAGAGAAGCACACTTTGCAATTGCGCCCTCTCCTCTTTCCTACATCCCAACATTTGGATCTGAAGTCGGTGACAAAATGACCTTCACAGACAGAATGAAGAACTTGTTTCATTATGCTGCTGTACAGTATTTGGATCACATAATTACTAGACCAGCTTATCAAGGTATCATCAGTGAGTTTATCAATCCAAACTCCAATATCTTCTCCCTCATCCAAGGTGCAGATCTTTGGCTCATGCGAGTAGATTTCGTGTTTGAGTTTCCTCGGCCCACGATGCCAAACGTGATCTATGTCGGGGGATTTCAGTGCAAGCCTTCCAGTCCTTTACCTGATGAGTTGGAGATGTTTATGCAGAGTTCAGGGAAACATGGAGTAATTGTTATTTCTTTTGGAACTCGGATTGAAGGTTTGGACCTTAATCTATCTGAAATCTTTGCCTCTGCCTTTGCTCGTCTACCACAGAAGGTCGTGTGGCGAAATGCAGGACCAAAACCTTCCACAGTGGGCAACAACACACTAATTTTAGACTGGATTCCACAAAATGACCTTCTTGGACATGCAAAAACAAAGGTCTTCATAACGCATGGAGGAACCAATAGTATCTATGAGGCCATCTATCATGGAGTCCCAATGTTGGCAATACCACTAATCCTAGACCAGTTTGACAACATGGTACGTCTGAAAGCTAAAGGCATAGCTGAAGTTCTGGAGGTCACAGAACTGGATGTTGATACACTCACTCAATCTCTTAAAAACATTTTGGATGAAAAGCAGCCCTACATGGAGAACATGCGTAAGATTTCCTCTCTACATCATGACACACCACTAAAACCGATGGACAGGATCATCTTCTGGTTGGAATTTGTCATGAGGCATAAAGGTGCAGCTCATTTGCGTACAGACTCATATAAGATGCCCTGGTACGCATATTATAACATGGACATTTTAGCATTTATACTCAGTGTGTTCATGATCTCATTTCTGCTCTTCAGTCTGATCTGGAAGCTTCTGTTTAAGCTGCTGGAAAGAAAGAAGAAAGTCAAACAGCAGTAATAGCTGTAACATTTCTTACCTCCCTTAACTCACCAGATGTTCCCTGATGTTTCCTGCAATGTTCTGTCCTGTCTGTTACATTTTTAAATCCCAGCATCTGTTAAAGAATTGAAAAAACTGGTTGGATTCCCATTAGTATTCTTTGTGGAAATTATTACAAATATTGTGCTATAATTTGCTAAATAGTTTGTTTTAAAAAAACAGAATGTATGAGAATATGAGTGTATGTGGGAGGAACTGAGACAACTAATGGTAGAAGTGAAAGAGTAAAAAACACATCCATTTGCGTGCAAGATATTTAAAGGAAAATGTAACATTGGCTGTGAATGTATGTGTTTAATACGTAACATGCATTATTTAATGAAAAAAGATTATATAGTGTTTTATTGATATATACAGTGAATGAATCTGCCAACTATTACGTATGTAAATTCATTTGTGTGTGCACTGAAAACAAATCTAGACTCAAAGACTGTACAATGAGGCGTTGTCTGATGTTGTGCCGTTATGTTGATTTGTGTAAATTTCCTTAACATTTCTGATTCCGGACTCTTTTTAGTTTTGTTTCAGCACAAACTTTAATAGAAACACACAAATGGTAATCAGTAGTTTTTATGGTAACCAATACACAAAAATTGATAAAACTTCTATCTTTAGGACTGATTGCTTTGGGTGACTGCTACTTGTTTATCGATTGGGTATGTAGTTATGGCAAAATGATTTAGCAACTCATGAACAGATATAAATAACTGGCTAAAAGCTCAGTTGTCCTTAATATTTTTTTCAACATACAAAAGGTTTCACGTGAATGTGTGTGCATTATGAGCTATTAAACTAACATGTGGATGTACTGGTTCAAATTTTAGGAGGATCAAGCAAATAATTATTATTAATTATTTTTTGGTCCAGATTTATTGTATTATTTTGTTATATTAGCGAGATTTATTGTTTTCTGTAGTTTAATTCTGTTTGCTCACTCCTTGGTTACTATCACATGATTATTCAAAATAATAAAAATACAATATTTTAAAACCAGTAAAAATGTGTCAAAGTAAAACACAATTTTGTAAAAAGCACCGGGACTTCCACCAAACAGTGCAGATTTTGTTTTTCCATTTTTGCTAAATGCAACAATAAGTTCAGACTGAAGTGTTAGTAATAAGTGATGAAAAACACAAAAATACAAATAAGGAAATGAAGTGCAAAAGCAAGGGGAATAATACTTCAAAAACATTAGATTGAGAAGTGGTAAATGGCTTAATCAGTTTTCCTTTTTGTAAACAATTTTCATTAAAAGTTGAAAAAAACCCACATTAAAAGTTTTTTTCATTACTTAACCCGACAGCCCATCCTGCTCAGTCCTCCCTGACTTTTTGATGGGAAGACTAAACACATCTGCATTTACTTCCACCCCAACTCCCTCACTTCACATTAAGAATTCCCCTTCCCCTTCACTGGCACAGTCTTCCAGTATGGCAACAGATGAGATCTTGCAAGTCATCTCATCTTGTAATTCTAGCACATGCCCACTGGATCATATCCCTTCCACAATCCTCCAGGTGATCTCTCAAGACCTCATCCTCTTCATCACCATCATTATCAATAGCTCCATAACAAAAGAGCTAGAATTATTCCCATCCTGAGGAAACCCACTCTGGATCCCTCAGACATCAGTAACTACCAACAAGTATCAATTCACTCTTTTCTTTCTAAATTCCTTGAATGCACTGTTTACAATCAACTGTCTGTCTATCTCTCACAGAACAACCTCCTGGATCTCAATCAGTTTGCTCATCATCGTCAACCCAAAGACCTCTTGTCCATCCTTATAAGTCTTGGAATTCATGGGTCAGCATGGCAATAGCTTGCTTCCTACCTAGATGGTTAGTCATATCAGGTCACTTCACTTCATGCAGGCTCTGCACTGGTGTCCCCCAGGGCTTGGTACTTGGTCCTCTTTTGTTCTCCCTCTATACCAGATCCCTTGGTGAGGTAATATCCTCACATGAGTTCTCCTACCACTGCAATGCAGATGACACTTAGCTTATCCTCTCCTTTCCTTCCCCAGACAGTGATGTTTCTGCCTGGATCTGCCTGGCAGATATCTCATCATGGACGGCAGCTCATCAGCTGAAACTCAAACCCAGTAAAACTGAACTGCTATTTATCCCAGCCGTTTCATCCCCACATCAGGATCTTGTGATCTCCCTAGACAACTTTATGATTTCTCCTTCACCACACCGCACACAACCTTGGGGTAATCATGTACAATCTCCTGTCCTTTTCTTCTCATATTTCTTTCACATTTTTTGCTCATGTTGATTTATCCTCTTCAACATCAGAAGGATTCGTCCATTTCTTTCCACACAGGCCACTCAGATACTTGTTTAGTCCCTTGTCAACTCGAGACTAGACTACTGTAACTCACTCCTAGCAGGTCTGCCTCTGAGCGCCATTCAGACTTATCGCAACTTATCCAGAATGCAGTTCCATGACTCATTTTCAACCTTCCCAAGTTCTCCCACACCACCCCATTGCTACACTTCCTCCACTGGCTTCCTGTAGCTGCTGCATCAGATTCAATACACTGATGATTGCCTACAAAGCCAAAGATAGATCAGCATCCTCCTACCTCAAAGCACTTATCACACCCCGCACTGCTCCGCACTCCCTCCAATCCTCCAGCACTGCTCAACTGGTTCCAACATCTCTCAAGTTACAAAGAAGACCTGCATCTAGACTCTTTTCTGTTTTAGCACCAAGGTGGTGGAACAAACTTCCCCTAGATATCTGAACAGCTGGGTCAGTGGATGTCTTCAAACGATGACTAAAGACCTACCTATTTTAGAAGTACTTGAACTAGCACTTTGAATACTTATACCCCCCCCAAAAAAAATGCATATTGTCTTATGCATTAGACTGATGGCATTCTTAGCCGGGTCCTAGTGAACAAGTATCAGAATATTTTACTGATAGAGACTTAAAAACATTTATGTAAGTCGCTCTGGATATGGGCATCTGCCAAATGCCATAAATGTAAAAGTTACTGAATTCATTCTACATATCAAATTCAATAATTTAACTAATTATATACTGTAAAACAAAATACAGTGGATATAAAAAGTCTACATGCACCTATTAAAATGGTTTTGTGATAAAAAAAATATTTAACCAAGTTAAATCAAGTGAAATAATGTCAAATCATGTTAAAATTAATATGAAAAATAACAATAAGCATTTTAAGGAAAATTAAAATAAAAATGTATAATAAACTGGTTGCATAAGTGTGCACACCCTTAAACTAATACTTAGTTGAAGCACTTTAGATTTTATTATGGCACTCAATCCTTTTGGGTAAGCGTCAGCGTCAATCAGTCAGTCAGTTAACCAGTCAATCGATGGCAAGTCTCGAATAATATTTTGCCATTCTTCCCTGTAAAAGCATTTTCACTGTCAGATTGGCAGGGCATCCCCTGCACACAGCCCTCTTCTGGTCACCCCACAGATTTCTGACTGGATTTAGGTCTGGACTCTGGCTAAGCCATTACAAAACCTTGATCTTGTTTTAGTGAAACTATTCCTTTGTTGGTTTTAAATGCCTCCTCTCAATTTTGAGGAGCAGCATTTCTTATTCAAAGATCTCTCAGATTGTTGACTTCCTGCTTTGTAACATAGAGCAGACATAGTTGCAGTGAAAAAAGTTAACACCACAGTAAATATTTTAAAAATACAGGATATGCTGTGTTGTGTATTGACAGGAATATTGGGTTGTGCCAAGAAACTCAGGAACTAATATATATATATACATACATATACACAAACATTATATATATACACACACATACACACACACATATATATATTATATAAATTATGTGTGTATGTATAAATAGGCCTAAGTGTTGTCCTGGTTAAGGGCTTGAATGGCCTGTTGGGAGAAGCAAAGCTCCTCCTCATTCTCTCTTTGCTGGCCTTCAGTGAGCAGACATGCATCCCTGACTGCAACAAAGAGAAGAGTCCATTATTCAGATGGCTGAGGTTCTTTATTATCTACCTGGCCTGGTCCAGCACCATTTGCAGGAGCTTGGTGCAGATGGTGCAATCGACTTATCACACCACCCTCTGGAGAGCCCGCCTATCCTGCTTAGTGCTGTTCCCAAACCAGGCTGTAATGCTTCCCATCAGCATGCTCTTGATGGCACAGGTGTAGAATTTCCGGAGCACCGTAGAAGGCAGTTTAAAGCCCTTAAACATCTAAGGTGGTAAAATCCCAATGTCCCCCAAATTGATGGTGAGTTTGGAGGAGATTATAGTAACTATATAGATTATAGTAACAAACTAATGGGTCTACTGTGTCAAGTAATGAAGAAGTGATAAAGTCTCTGATCAGCCTTTTTAAAGCACTTTATCATGACTGAAGTCAGAGCTGCTGGGTGATAATTATTGAGGCAGGTGGGCTGGGGTTTCTTAGGGACAGGAATGGTAATAGACAGTTTGAAGTATGGTGGTATCACCAAAATGTTAGAGAAAGGTTGAATATGTCCATGAACACCAGTGCAGGCTGATCTGCACAGGTGCAAGAACCAGCACAAAGACCAGACCTTATCTTACCTATCTGGTCCTGCTGCCTTCCTGGTGTTCACGCTCATGAAAACCTTCTTCACATTGTGCTCCAAGATAACAAAAGCATTTCACACTGTGACACACTATGCATGCATACTGCCATTAGTACTGTCAGCTGGGGCCTTGACCTGAGCATTCAAGCATACAGTAGTCTGACAATACTTCCTCTTTTTCCAGGACATATCCTCTTTTAGGGACCTAAAAAATGCATTCAAAGGTAGGATTTCTTAATTGACAAAATGTCTGGGATTCAGCTTTTGCTCTCTACAGTCACCATTCATTCTGCCTCATGCCACCACCCTGCCCCCAGCGCCCTCTTTTATGGAAACCAAAATATGGACACCGTAGTTGTTATGACCCGGCCTAGGGGTAGCAGGCATAGTATAAAAAATGGCTTCCCCTTTGTTTCTCCCACTCTCAAGAATGACCATTACTCCAAACTTGCAGTCCAAGAGATTAATTTATTGCCAAAAGCCCAGGGCAAACAAATGTCAGAGTGAGCACAGCCAAAATAATAAACAATACAAACTAGGATTACCCGCACTAACTACCCTAAAAGAAAAGAAAAGAAAATTCAGGTCACTTACCTAACTCCTTAAAAAAAAAACAAGGGAAAAAGGTACAGGAAAGAAATAGCTTCCCACCCCTACAATTACCCAGACTGCAATGAATGTTATCAATGAGCAGTCAGTTCCACAATGAACTAGAACAACTCCAGTATAAAATAAATTTAACATTCCACATGATTAAGATACCTTCTAACCAAAATTCTGTCATGAACTCTACATTCACTCGTCCCTCTGCACAGCCTGACCTGGTTGGGTGATGGGAGAAGAAAGGCAAAGCTCCGTCATTCTCAACAAGGGTTGTTTAAAAATGGTGCTTCTTCTGTCTTCAGGTGGACACAAACCATAGTGCAGTCATGCAGACACCAGATCCCATGAAGCAGTGACCCAGATTAGGCATACTCCTGCTATACCCCCACCCCTAATGCAAAGGGAGGTAGAAGGTTATAAGCCTTTTACAAAACCTATAAAACACCCATAGCTTGAAATACTTCCATAACCACTCATGAATATCTGTAAGAGTAAAGAGCAGGTCCACTGTTCCACATCCTATGTAGAACCCAGTTTGTTCTTCCTAAATCCTTGGTTCAACTGTCAGACAGAACCTTCCTGGCATGCAACACCTCTTCTATTTACCTTTAGAAATAATGATAAGTATCTCAACTTGCTTGTCCAAAGACAGTAGTCACTGATATATGAGGTCATTGCACCCAAGGAGGGGAGAAAAAACTTCCAGAATTTGAGTTCAAGTGGAGAAGGAGTCCTATTGGATATTTTTGAACACTATATCCCTTACTAATTTTTTCTGGAACCACTCTTACCATAGCAATAGGTACTACTTCTCTCCATTTTTAAGGTGATTGAAGTGGAACATCTGACATGCATTTCCCCTGTCCATTCATGGTACCTCATACCTTTATAGTCGACTCCCTTCAATGTGACCTCAGAAGGTCCTTGCAACTTGGCAAGTAATTTAAGCTAGAAATAGGTGCACATTGTCAGAGTTAGAAGCTTATATTATAGAACAACTGTTACCTTTTCTGGGTCTGGAACAAATTCTTCTGTGATAAGTGACCCAGTGTGTGGAGGTTAGAGACAGGTCCAGAATGTACTAAAGTTTGCTTTAACTGGGTGTTGCAATTCCAGACTACAAATAATAGGATTTAACTCAATTTGGGGGTGGTAGATGCTTCTCGCTTACATTCTTAGCAGTTTGTAAAGTTTAATCTACTAACAAAATTTTTTTATTGTTTTTTGTCTTTCTGTCTGTTGCACTTTTATTTTCAGTTATAGTTATTTGTACATTTATTTTTAAAAAATTTTCACTTAATTTATTGTATTGCATTTATTTAAATAAATATTTTGACAAATCAATATTTTTCTTTTTCTTTTTTACTTTTAAACAATTAACAAGAATTCAACCCATATTTTATTTTCAGATGCTGTTCCTCCATTGCACTTTGCTCATCACTGCCCTCTTGTGGACCCAAAAATCTCTCACTATTGCAGGAAAAATCCTTGTGTATCCAGTAGAAGGAAGTCGTTGGCTCAACATGGACATCATTCTGCGTGAACTACATGAACAAGGTCATGATCTGACAGTAGTGCGTTCCTCTAAGAGTTTACAGATTCCTGAAAATGCTCCTTACTACAAATCACTGACTATCCAGTTTGCTCAAACAATAGATTTTGATAAACCTCATCTAACAGCATCATTCCTGAAACATACTATGAAATACAGAATTAGTAAATGGCCCATTCTTTCCTTCATAGCTTTCTATCAAGAGTTTTTTACTTTATTGGAGCAAGGTCACAGAGTAAGTGCAAAGATGTTAAGAACAATATTGGAGGATAAAATGTTGATTACAGATCTCCAAAACACTAAGTTTGATTTGATTTTGACTGATCCTTTTTATGGAAGTGGAGTTGTGTTGGGGTCATACTTGAATTTACCAATAGTGTTTAATGTTCGCTGGATAATGAGCAAAGAAACACACTTTGCAATTGCGCCCTCTCCTCTTTCCTACATCCCAACATTTGGATCTGAAGTCAGTGACAAAATGACCTTCACAGACAGAATGAAGAACTTGTTTCATTATGCTGCTGTACAGTATTTGGATCACATAATTACTAGACCAGCTTATCAAGGTATCATCAGTGAGTTTATCAATCCAAACTCCAATATCTTCTCCCTCATCCAAGGTGCAGATCTTTGGCTCATGCGAGTAGATTTCGTGTTTGAGTTTCCTCGGCCCACGATGCCAAACGTGATCTATGTCGGGGGATTTCAGTGCAAGCCTTCCAGTCCTTTACCTGATGAGTTGGAGATGTTTATGCAGAGTTCAGGGAAACATGGAGTAATTGTTATTTCTTTTGGAACTCGGATTGAAGGTTTGGACCTTAATCTATCTGAAATCTTTGCCTCTGCCTTTGCTCGTCTACCACAGAAGGTCGTGTGGCGAAATGCAGGACCAAAACCTTCCACAGTGGGCAACAACACACTAATTTTAGACTGGATTCCACAAAATGACCTTCTTGGACATGCAAAAACAAAGGTCTTCATAACGCATGGAGGAACCAATAGTATCTATGAGGCCATCTATCATGGAGTCCCAATGTTGGCAATACCACTAATCCTAGACCAGTTTGACAACATGGTACGTCTGAAAGCTAAAGGCATAGCTGAAGTTCTGGAGGTCACAGAACTGGATGTTGATACACTCACTCAATCTCTTAAAAACATTTTGGATGAAAAGCAGCCCTACATGGAGAACATGCGTAAGATTTCCTCTCTACATCATGACACACCACTAAAACCGATGGACAGGATCATCTTCTGGTTGGAATTTGTCATGAGGCATAAAGGTGCAGCTCATTTGCGTACAGACTCATATAAGATGCCCTGGTACGCATATTATAACATGGACATTTTAGCATTTATACTCATTGTGTTTATGATCTCATTTCTGCTCTTTAGTCTGATCTGGAAGCTTCTGTTTAAGCTGCTGGAAAGAACGAGGAAAGTCAAACAACAATAATAGCTGTATTATTTCTTACCTCCCTTAACTCACCAGATGTTCCCTAATGTTCCATGTTATGTTATGTCCTATTGCATCTGCCAGCATATGTTTAAACCTGTTTTTTCATATTAATTTTGATCTAAGCAGAAGGTAAGCAGAGTTTTCTTTTAGAAATGTAAAGCTAGTTTGGCTTTTTGTTAGTATTCTTTTTAGAAATGATTACAAATATTATGTAATCATTTGCTAAATTGTTAAAAAATTTTAAATTACTAAGATTGGGAGTACTTGTGGGTGGAGCCCAGGCTTTATTTAAGGGAAGAAGTGAAAAAGTACTAGTAATCAAATGTATTGGGTTCGGGTTCTGTTGTATTTAAAAGAGAAATTGTGGACAAAAAACTCCAGCTGCAGGAAGGACACATATCAGTCTGTGTACTATCTCTGTGTTAAATTCATTAAATAAAAATGTGATGTGATGGTGGCACTGCTTCACGTCTCCCACACGGTGAATCTATAAATAAGTCCAGCATTGCAGTGTTTAATGCATTCAGAACATTAATGGAAAAAGACTATATCCAATTCAGGGGCTATTCCTGTCTTGTTCCCAGTGTTCCTGGGAAGGGCTCAGGATCCATCATAACCCTGAGTAGGATCAACTGTTTAGTGAGAGAAAGTGAATAAGTTCATGTAGTTTATTTGTTTTATTGAATTATATTTTGAAAAAATTAACACAAACATACAAATACAAATTTTTTCCACTTTTTCTGGTGAGGCTCAAGGTGGCAACAGACCAATTCAGACTTCTACATCCACAGATTCCAGCTACTCCTGGGGGATCGCCAAGCATTCCGAACCCAGATTTGAGATATAATTTCTACAGCAGGTCCTGGGTCTGCCCCTGGGTCTCCATCCAGTGGGAACATTAACTTTAGATAGAGTTGAAGCAGGAGCTGATGAAGGGGCATCCTTAGAAAGTGCTCAAGCCATCACAACTGGCCTCTCATTTTGGAGAAGTGCCTCTTCTTCAAGGCTCTCCCAGATTGTTGAGCTCACCACATGGAGAATATCATGGAGAATAATCCCATAAACCCTCTGGGGGAACCTAATTTCTGCAACCTTTACTGATACCCTTATTCTATTAATAGTACCCACAGTAATTACAAACTTTTTTAATTACAAACCCTAGTAATGGACAAACTCAGTGTTAGCGCTCACATCTACGCTGATGACACATAATTACAGTTGTCATTTAGACATGATTCAGCAACACGGCTATGCAGAAAGGAAAACTGTGTGAAACATATAAAAGCTTAGAAGAACAGAAACGTTCTCCATTTTGAAGAGTTGAGTTCAGTGTGCAGTGAGGATTTAATACCAAATGATAACTTGACCTTAGACATAACTAAAAACCTGTACAAGGTTTACACACAGGAGGCAGAGTTCATCTAAGAAAGAGGCATGTCTCAGCTACACACTGATCTGATCTGATTAATTCTGATCTTGAACCTAAGGACATTTTTTTTTCCAGAGACACTGTCTAATATAACCACACTATATGTCACACTAAATTTGTGCTTTTTCTGTGAGTAATCTCAAAAACTAATGAATGCCAATATTAAATACATAAAAATTACATTTATAATTAAAGTCTTTCAAAATCTATAAAAAGTTAGGTTTTTTTTTTCTAATGGAAGCCATTGAAAGAGCCACATCTTAACCAGAGACATTGCTTGTGTCAATGACTGAATTTTTGGTGAATAAACTTATGAATGAAAGTGAATTAAAGTGAGCTGTGAGCATAGCAGATGAGTGTTGTGAGCTTATTCTTCAACCAGACCAACCATTAGGAATTGTGGACAAGGGGACAAAGTTTCCCAAATTGGGCCCCTCATCCACACCCACCCCACCAGCACCAGCAGCACCACCACCACCCAGCTCTAATACCAACATACTCAATTTCAAATAAGCTATAGTCCATTAGCCTTGTAATGACACAGATGGAGCCTCTAACCACCGTTTCTAAATCCAGCATTATACACCCATCCAGGCCATGCTCTGTTTTGCGCACATACGGTCATACGAAAATGTTTTGGAACCCCTCTTAATTTTTTGGGATTTTTATTTATCACTGGCTGAGCTTTCAAAGTAGCAACATCCTTTTAATATATGTCATGCCTGATGGAAACAGTAGTATTTCAGCAGTGACATTAAGTTTATTGGATTAACAGAAAATATGCAATATACATCATAACAAAATTAGACACGTGCATACTTTTGGGCACCCCAACATCAGGACAACAAGGAGGAGTTGAGCCTCCTTTTGCAAATATAAGCGTGCACGCGGTTGAGCCAATATGGCGGAGCGGCAGTAGCATGCAGTGGCCACTCCAGATACGAAAATGGTGTTTTTCTGTGCTATTTTGTTTCTTGACGCAACTCCAACGGGACATGGACACCAAAACAAACGGTGTTCATGTCTACCCACGAGAAACATTACTGGACATAAAGGAATACTCAAAAACTGACCTGCAGGATGACCTCTTGGAAATGCTACGCGTCCTCGGGTTGTTGCGGAAACAAGGCCCTCCAGTCCTCGGCGTCGCCTGATACCAGCGGCTGGGAGAGGGTCCGCCGAAAGCGGTGTGCGAGGAAGCGGAAGTGCGGCATGCGGGTGGGGGTCCGTGCTAGGCTAAGAGTTAATCCTAGCCGACCGCCCCTACCAACCATAACATTTTCCAATGTCTGTTCACTGGACAATAAATTGGACTACATCTAACTCCAGCGGGACTACCCAGCGCAAGTTTAGGGAGTGCTGCGTCTTTGTTTTCACGGAGACATGGCTCAGCGACAGAGTTCCGGACGCCGCCATTCAGCTGGCTGGGCTAACTGTGTTTCGTGTCGACAGGAAAGCAGCTCTGTGCGGTAAGACTTGCGGTGGTGGCCTGTGTGTTTATATCAACACGGAATGGTGCAAGAACTCTGTGCTAGTATCCAGCTACTGCTCACCGCTTGTGGAGTTTGTGACAGTTAGATGCAGAC
>JAQQZU010000039.1:503507-514916 GCA_030068025.1 Parauchenoglanis punctatus | reverse complement strand
CTCAGCGTGTGATGTGAGTGAGAAAGCGCAGTGCAGTGGAAACTCCTCTGTCCTGAAGATGTGGAACCCTTACAGTTATGTCTGATACTGGAGACTCCTTCCATAAATGATAGACAAACATCTCCAATGATTACACACATTTTTTTAATCTGCTGCTGTTATAGAAAATTAATCAACACATTCTGACCAATCAGAATGCAGAATTCAGAAGCGCTGTGGAGTCTTGTGTGTATTATATTTGCTGTAATCTTGATAAAAGGTCTGTGTGTGTGTGTGTGTGTATTGATTTCTTTCTCTCTTTGGGTCTGACTGAAGCAGAAGTTGCACCATCATGTTGCGGTGTTTCGTTCTCCTGCTGGTTTTGGGGGTAAGTAAACAACATGAAGCTGCTGGAAGAATGTTAAAGTCTAAAGATCATCCTGCGGGCAAATAAAACATCTACAGCCTGATATTATGAAGAGGAAAATGATTCTGTAAAAACTGTGATATTTTACTCGAAAATAACTGAATATACAGAATGTAGAAAGCATTTGCAGTAAGAACTCAAAAAAACATGCCTAAGCATTATCACATCACATGGGAGCTAGAGTCTACCAAATAAAATGATTCCAATGATTTAAATTATGGTATATGAGAGCTACAGTGCTGTGCATAAGTATTCACCCCCTTACACTTATCCACATTTTGTAGTGTTACAACCTGGAAATGAATTATAATTAACTTAATTGGGATTTTATGCCATGAATATACACAAAATAGGCTATAATACTTGGCATTATGAAAACCAAAGACAGCTCGAAACAAGTCTGGGGCACAGTTCTAGAAAAAATGTATGTGGATTTGCTTATAAAAACATCCCCAAACTATAAACATTAACGACATTAAATCTATTATTACAAAAAAGGAAAAAAGTACAGCAGAACTGCGCCTCCGCCTGGAGGAGACTGCCATCTGCCGAACGTCAGGGAGAAACAACGAGGAGTGACTCTCTACACCATGCTGCTTCACAATGGACTGCTTGAATATTACAGGCTTAGCTGTATACATTCATGAGCCCCAATAAAGTCCATTTCTGCAAAATGTAGAAAAGTTCAAGGTAGGGGGTAAATACTTATGCAACACACTGTCGATTGAGATTTAGACTGCAAGACGATAGATAACCAGAGATCAAAATTGTATTACTAGTAAGCACTGTGGCAAGATACATAGAACTTAAACATTTGATTCATGATCATGTTCATGAAAAGTTATTTTTTTAGCTAATAACCCAAGACTTATATCCAATCTGTAGTCTAGAACATATAAAACCTAACATATAGATTCGAGCAGTTCAGAGGTCTGATTTCTGCATCATGAAATGTCTTTAAGATATGGCCTAAACCGGAGAGGAATGTTATTTCTGCACATTCAGAATTTTAATTTAGATATTCAGATGTAAATTCTGTCCAATTTAGCAAACCTAAGCTCTAGATGATATCAAACATGAGCTCAAGACCGTTCCGCTGTTCGAGCGCTAATCTACAGCCTCCTGTTTTACAGTTCTCGTCCTCTACTCCGACCATAACGCTTCTGGTGCACTCGCAGTTCAAGTTGCACTGCATTCCTGAAGCTGACATGCTGTCTGCGGAGTACTCATGGAGCTTCGCGCCTCAGCCGAAAGGAGACCAGGGCATCCATTTTTCTCCACAGATTAACACGGACGAAGTTCTGGAGCTGAATCCGGTGGAGCACCACCATGCTGGAACCTATAAGTGTGTGGTTAAGGGTATTTCTGAAAGGGGAACCATAAAGGAGAAGAGGATTTTCAAAATCTCCGTCATTGGTAAGACAGGAAGGGGAAATAATGTAAATGTGTCACGCTCTCTGTCTGATCCGGTCTCTGCGATGTGAGCAGTGGAAATTATTAGATGAAATTTTTTAACCTTCATTTTAAAGAATCAACGACATGTCATTGTGCCTGAAGCCATCTGAGAAACATCTCAACTCCCAAGAATCAACAGGGAGCACGAGTGCACGGCATTTAGTCCATCCACAAACGCTCCCTAAACTCCATTAGCCTGCAAAAAGCTTCCTTATTCAACACCTTCTGACCAATCACAATCCAGACTTCAGCAGCACTGAGGTGTAGGAGTACCACATTTACTCATCACTAACTTCTTCATATAAAACTCTTGAATAACTTTTAGGATGTGATGTAGAGACTTTTATATAATTAACTTTTTATTAGATTTTCTAATTTAAATTTATATTTGCTGAACTTATCGGGTTCTTACAGGGTCACAATGATAGCCGTCACTACATGGCGAAGACAATTCCATGCGCTGATACTCTGAAACACTGTTTTTGGCAAATATGATTGTACGGGTCACCACAGCCTTAATAATGTTTCTGATTTTTGGTTTAAATCATATTCTAATTTCTCTAAAGGTAGTAAATTAGAAATTTGTATCAGCCACACACTGATCGAGGGAACCGCTGGCTTCGCATGGCCAGATGGATTCACATACTGAAAAGCCCTTCTGAATCCTCATCTGGAAACAATGCTGAGAATTTAACAGTTATATAGTTGGAGACATACTGCATTACCTTGCCATTATCTCTTGCACAATGGAATGAACCCCTTTACAGCAACTTGTCACAGGACCAAACTACATGCACTTCATACAATTGTTTGAAATGTTATGAAACATATTGTGAAGGTGAAGTGATGTAAGGTAAAATCTATGAGAAATGTAAAATTCTGTTGATGCACACTGATGGAGATCACTGTAAGGAACATGCTGTCAGCTGTATCTGTCCATTCCTCCTCAGGAAAGGTAACTTCCAGGTCTTTTACAACAAGATAACTTCAAAGCCTCATAACTAGATGTTCCAGAGATCTTACCTTTCATAAGTTTAGAAGATGTAAATTGCTTGTTAAATCTGTAGGATGCAATCTTATTTCGTCTTCTTTTAACAATACATCCACAAAATGTCTAATCAGTAACAACTTATTAGAAATGTCAGATTCCTCTTTAATCTGTTCAAAGATGATAAAAAACATGAAAAAGCCATCAGCCCTTTTTGTACCTCTACTTGAATCCTATATTTCTGTGATGTGGGCTGCCAGGATTTGAAGCACATTGAGACTTGACTATATTTTGCTCAGAAAAGCTTGTTGTGACATGATGTTCAAAAGTTTGTACACCCATCAGAAACCAGTATACGTGCTTTATATGTGTAAAGAGAGCCAATCAGATTACAAGATGCTCAAAGCTTGAACTGAAGGTGTTTATAGCTCCAACCACAATCCACTGAGCATCTGAGGATAAAGTCTTTTTTTATTTGATTTCATTTTTTAAAGAGTACAATGAAAGATCATGACACCACAAGTTCAGGCTGTAGAGTACAATGATTTAACAAACTCACCCATTACTCTATTATTTCCTCTCCTTGTCCAGAGAACCCAGAGTTTATAACATGGCGGCTGGTTGACGGAAACGAGGGAGAACAAGTGGTGCTTCCATGCTTTTCTTCCTATGAAACAGCCGACAGCTTCCATTCTGCTGAAGTCAAGTGGTTCAAGGTAAAGGAACTGGAAAGCGATTTTCAACAACAGGAGCTCAAACCTGTTGTAAGAAGCCAAAGCGCCGTTAAAGAGGTGGAGGTTAAAAAGGAGAAAGAGACACCAGCCAGGCAGGTTTACTGGGCGTCTGATCTTAAGAAACCGGACTGGTCCATCGAAATCGACAAACTGGAACCGGATGATGAATCTATGTACCAGTGTGACATCAAAACAGGATCACACAAGGAAAAGCTGTTAATAGAGCTTGCAGTAACCCGTAAGTGAAGCTGCGTCCATCCATCAGCCATCTGCAGGCTCCTAAATAAAATCTTTATTGATCTACCTTTTTTAAAATGCATCGTGCTCAGATGATATTTTTCCAACAGTATAATATTATAAAAAGTATTTAATTAATTCCTTTATTTAAAAAATACTACTCAAAAATCCAATGAAATTTCAATGATTTTTTAAAAATCGATTTTTTAGTTTAGGTTGCCCAAAATGTTTTCCTTGTAAATTAAACACAGTTTCACCAAATCATCTTCTTAAAAAAGTATCTTGTCAGTAGTATTGATTCTCTTTTACTTTAAAAACAAACCCGTCAGCCTACCTGCGTGTGCTCTGCAGGTGCCCCGCTGCCCCGCTGTTTCAACCACTCACAGCCTTGGGAGGAGTGTACCGAGCAAAACAAGCCGCTGCTGGAGGCGGTCCTGCACGAGGCTCTGACTGACTTCTCTCTCAAACTCTATGAGAAAGTGAACGAGATGGAACCTGAGAGTAACCTGCTCTTCTCACCGATCAGCATCGCCGTGCTGCTCTCTCACCTGCTGCTGGGTGAGAACACACATGCGCATATGTTTTTCACTCTTTTAATGTCACTCGATTAATTTGCGCGTGTGTTTAATTTCATTGTTTTATCTGAAATGTTTTCTCACAGTTTGAGCTCTCGCTTCATCTCTCGGCTATAATATCAGGTTTATTTGGCTTAATTTTGCTTTAGTTTAAGCTCAGCTTTACTTTATTAAGCACTAGTTTATTCTCATTTGCATATTTTGAAGACTAAACTCTTCTCTTCCTCTCTTTTATTTTCTCTCTCAGGAACTCGAGGACAGACGAGAACTGAGTTGGAGCGCGGTCTTTCACTGCCCCCTGATTTCTCCTGCATCCACTCGGAGATGAAGAGGCTGAGCAACAAGACGAAGGACTCGATTCTCATAGCCCATCAGCTGTATTTCAGCCAAGGTTCAGCATGCCTCAAACCGCATCCTGAAAATTCATTCATTCATTTCTTTTTTCTCTTCTTCCTCTCATTCTTCTTCATCTTTCTTCTTCAGAGCTCAAACTCCATGAAGCTTTCATCAACCAATCGCAGGAGTTCTACAATTCAGTGCCCCAAAAACTGACCAATGACAGCGAAGCGAACGTGAAGACGATCAACAGCTGGGTGACCAGCAAGACGCAGAACAGAATAACGGAGCTGGTGGATTTCTTAGATGAATCAACTGAGTTTATTTTACTCAATGCTGTTTACTTCATCGGTCAGTGGCCTTGTTTTCATCTTTACATTCTACAGTAAGGTCCATATTCAGAGTCCCAAACCTACGTCAATACGATGTCTTGCATAGGTGAACATTTCCACATTTTTGCAGTGTTATAATCTGGAACCGAAATGCACTCATTTGGGATTTTATTTCATGAATCTACACAAAATAACCTGTGTCATTGAAACTGTATACTATGGGACATGGTGGTGGTAGCGTCGTGTGGAAACCGGCTGCTTCTCTTAATAATCCCCTCTTTACTCGGACACTGACTTTTGGTTGACTGTCTCCTCGAGGCAGAGTCGCATGTTGTGTCATGTTCTTTCAGTTTTTATAGTAATGGATTTAATGTCAATTTTTTATTATTGAGATCATGTGACACTAATTATACACAGATCAACTCCATTCAACTAATTATGATGGAAACTGAGCCAAACTAATTTAGGGGTTTCACGGTGATGGGGTATGAATATTTGAAGGCGCTCTCTAGAGGTTTGTCCATTCTGGGCTACTGTAGCGGCGCAACATGGCGGCTCCGTAGAGGTGGACCCGCTCCCGATGTAGATATAAAGGACTCATTCGAAACTTACAAACACACAACAATTCAGAGTTACAGCTAATTATACACTAATGAGGACATACTTATGAATTCCATAAATATATTGTGGAATATATATGCCATCTCCTAATAGATGCCTTCAAAATCCTACATAGTGGACATTTAAGTCCATTTCAGTTCCCATTGTAACAGCAGAAAATGTCGAAAAATTCAAGGGGGTAAATACTTATGCAAGCGACTGTAAGGAAGCAGTGAAAGTTCCAGGTATTCAGAGTCTGGTTACGACAACATGCTTAAAGTAACCTGTGTATAGTTCATGCCTCTGAGGTCTTCAGACAACAGTGTCTAGACCACCAGCTTTAAACACAAACACTCACCTTTAAACCTGAGAAAAAATACGGAATAGAAAATATGGACTGAGAATGGAATGTTCTAGCAAGGACGCAAAGCAGACCTGAAGTTCAGCTTTAATATATACAGTATGCTTGATATAGATTTTTTTAAAAACAGTAAATATTTAATATAAAGAAGTATTCTATTTATATTAAATATGATGTGTATATACGTAGATAAAAATTTATTAAAATAAAATTTAAATGCTTTAAAAAGCCAGCTGAAATATATACAGTAATATGTATTATGTAGGTAATATGAATGTAAATGTGGATAAATGCGAACGTGTGTGTGTGTGTGTGTGTGTGTGTGTGTGTGTGTGTGTGTGTGTTGTGTAGGTAAATGGAAAGGAACGTTTGAAGTTAGGAATGGAGACTTTACGACGTTTTCGGGAGAGTCGCTGTCTGTCCCGACTCTCTACAGCTCGCACTATGAACTGGCCACGAGTTACATACAAGAACTCAAAGCGCATGTGAGTTCTCTCTCTCTCTCTGTCTCTCTCTCACACACACACACACACACACACACACACACACACGTCTTCATTCCCCACAACTACTTAAATATCCTTATCGTCTAACACCGAACATTTCCTAGCTTCCTTATGTCCCGATGGTTCCTTCCCCAGGTTCTCATTCTCAGTCTCATTCACTCTTCCCAGTTACTCTCATTCTCCTCATTTTTAGTGTTCCCTTGTTTCGGATATTTACTTTCTCATCTGTGTATTTCTAAGTTGCAGTCATTCCCTGGGTTCCTTAGCCAGTGCTCTACAACATCCTTCGGTGTTACTGAATGTCTTTGTCCCCCTGCTTCCTTGTTCTCTGATTTTCAGTGTCCTTTAGTATCTTACGTCTCTTCATTCCCAGTTTTCCATACTTTGCAGTGTTCCTTCTCTGCTAGTGTCCAGTTCTCTCTCGCATTTCCTTGCCCCCTAGTTCTCACTCTCTAGCTAATTCCCACTTTACAGTGATTCCTTAGTTCCCTAGGTTTTACTGCCCCATTGTTTCCAGTGTTCCCTTGTTTGTAATATTTTCTAGTTTTCATTTTTTTCTAAATTCCAATGATTCCATAGATCTCTCTCTCTCTCTCTCTCTCTCTCTCTCTCTCTCTCTCTCTGTCTGTTTTCTTGTTCTCTAGCTCCCATTCTCTATCTAATTCCCACTTTTCAATGATTCCTTAGATCCTAGTTCTATAGTTATCAGTGTAAACTGGTTCTAGCACTGATATTGACTTGTTCCCAAGTTTCCTGTATTTCCTATAGTATCCAAGGTGCCTTGCTTTCATCATTCCCTAGCTCTCAGGCCCACTTGTGCAGTACGACCATCTGCAGATATGTCATGATGTGTTTACAGCCTGTTTTTCTCACTAGTGTGGTGGTTTGGGACACAGCCCGTGTCTGTGTGTGATTATATCTGAATCTTTAACCTAGCGGGAATTTAACAGACGCACACTCGCACTGTATGTTTCTGGCTGCAGGTTGGAAAATTCACTCTGACAGGGAAGAACAGTCTGTACATCCTGCTGCCAATCTCAGAGAGTAAAAAAGGCCTGCAGGACATGGAGGCGCTGCTGACTGAGAAGAACATCAGAGTCATGGTGAATGAGATGGCCTCCGTCTATCCAACAGTGTCTGAAGTGTCTCTGCCGAAATTGAAGCTCCTGGTGAACACAAACCTCCGCGGGCTCCTGAAGAATCTCGGTCAGATATTACTAACGTCTGTGCTGCATCATCCTCAGCGTTTTATTTCCTCTAATAACAGAATTCAGAAAACTCTGGGATAAATGAGTTTTAAAAATAAACATAATTAATAGTGAACAGTTTTGTCAATATTATGTATCGCCTAAATATAGATTCTGTACTAAAAAACATTATCATTAAATGTATACGTTCAATATATTTATAGCCATCTCTCACACTTGCTCACTTGTTCTTTATTTCTCTTTTACTCATTTCTTTTTCCCCCAGAGCTGCCAGAATTATTTGATGACCCAAACCTGTGTGGGATGTTTGATCAGACTAGCTCCATGACTCTGAGTGATGCTCGTCATCGTGCTTTCCTGTCGCTCACAGAGAAAGGAGTGGAAGCTGCGGCTGCCAGCAGCATCTCATTTTCACGCTCCTTCAGCAATTTCAACGTCATTCGGCCATTCGTCCTGATGGTGTGGAACGAGGAGATCAAGAGCCCTCTGTTCCTAGGGAGAGTTCTTCATCCACAGAAGAGTGAATAAAGCAGAGGCTTGTGCGCTGAGAGTTATTACACAAGAAAGTAAAACATGTATGTTCTGAGCAGATTCATGACATAATTACCATGTTACCTACAGCATCAACATATACTACAGCAATACAATAAATTCTGTCAAACTAAAGTGCTAGAGTTTGATTGCGTCAGTTTTTTTTACTATTAGTTTATTTTTGAGATGCAGTTACAAAGACTGACCACAAGATGGCAGTCACAGTACACATTCCATAGAGACGGTGTTTCAGGATGGATGAAAACATTTGAAGATGATCTGGGATCTAAAATCCATCTATAAACAGCCTTAATAATTCCTGTGTAAATAAACAAGAAACCAAATATATAAATAACTGAATAAATAAATAAAAAAATAAATAAATAAATAAGTTACACAGCTAGCTGGGTGATGACACATTCAATGGCATATATGACACTTATAGGCATGCAGCAATCATCTTTGTAATCTTTNNNNCTTGTTCACTGAATAGAAATCAGACTCGTTATTACAGAAACGTAAAGGTACATTGATTTTTTGCATATGTCACTCAGGCTCCATCGACACGTATACAAAATGTTTTGTAACATAGTTTTTATGCTTCTGTGAAAAATATTTTTGTAAATATCTCCACACACACACCCAAAGTCCAACAATGCACAAACAATTTGGAAATAGCGAGTGAGCATGCCAGCCCAGTAGGTGGCGATAGGATGTCAAGAACTGTTACATCAAACTGCTCAGGAATAACATTAAGAACTGTGGATTAAACAACAGAGAAAGTGAAATTTTTAAAAAATTGTGGGATTTTTTTTTCATTTCAGAGAAGAAAACTATGTTTTCAAAAATATCGGTATACATGTGGGCGGGGCCTGAATCTTTATGAATTAGCTCAAACTCAAGCAACACCCTGTTTTAGTGTTTGGCTCACCAACACCACAAAGTAAAGACAGATGGCTTGCAAAAAGTCCAGCTTGCATAATCGCCAGCGTTGCTGGACTCATGGTTGATGGTGAAGTCTTTAGCAGATAATTGGTAACATCTTCATGCAGATCTTTTGAAATTGAAACACTGCACTGTAAACAAAACTTTGTGTGAAATCAGACCTGAAAACAGATCTCCACAACATTCTGCATCCTTAAAGATTTTATCCACTGAATCCAGAGTTGTGAAGGTGTGGAGGCCATGCAGAAAGTCAGTAATTGCATGAAACCAACAACCAACTGGATTTCTTGGTCTCTACACACTTTGGAAGCAGGTTGATTGGTGGTGTAGCTCATCAGGCATTGCTTTATTGGTGGACAAAATATTAGGAGGCTTTTTGATAATTTTGGTCATTTCTAGTGTGTTTAATTGGTTTGTGAGTGGTAGTGGATGAATTCATCTGAAGCGTCTGGATTGGTTAAAGTCAGCAGATGAACTCTGGTCGAGTTCTTCAGATGCAATCACATTGTAGTTGAGTTTTTCAGATAGTGTTAGATTGGTAATCGAGTTCTTCAGATGCTGTCGGATTGGTGGAGTTTTTCAAATAATGTGCAATTGAACTTCTCACAGGCTTTTAATTATTTCTAGAATATTTCTTGCTAATGTTTTGGATCCTAAGAGGATGTTGGATTTTTTTCAGGGCTTTTGGGATGCATGTGATCAGTGGTTGCGATATTTGTAGGTTGTTTATTGGTGAATAGGCTCTTTAAAGGTGGTTAGGTTGATGGTTAGGATTCCAAGCGAGTAGTAAATTTCATTTACATTTCAGCATTTCTGATGGTGGTATATGATGTGTTTTCTGTTAGATGGTTCAGATCTTCAGAGAAGGTTGTGTGGTTTTTGATTGGTGTCCGAGTGTTGAGCAATTCAAATGCTACACCAGTAGAGGGCAGCAGAGAACTATCATCATCATCATCATCATCATCCACATGAACATCAACATCCTCATCAGTGTGCTTGAATGGGGACACATTTTGAAGGTGACTCCACGGATACGTCCAACATAGACTGAACACACACAAACGTTACACAACGAGGTTGTTCAGACAGACACACAAACACAACAATGTTCATGTTGCTGTACAGATGTTTGAAGTCGCTGTTCACAGTCCAGTGGTGATCAACACATAATAATCCTGATGAGGAGATTAAAGGTTCTCGTGCTAGCTTATTCCAGGCCTGTGTGTGTGTGTGTGTGTGTGTATTTGGGTGTCACTTCACTCTGTACATCACTGACTATATGGAAGATGTGAGGAAAGAATGTACAAAAACACCACACACACACACACACACACACACACACACTCATAAAGACACAAAAACAGCAAAAACACAAAAACAAATACACAAGGACAAAATCCAGCCAGGGTTGTGCTTTGACTGATGTGCAAATTCTCTATGATACACACTTCATAACAGTTATTACACAACTCAGAAGTGTGTGTGCGTGACGTCAGCGGGGTCATTTCTCGAATCACCTTTGTGTGTTTTCAGATCACAAGGACGATGTGACATCTAGACACCGCTTCGTCATCCGTCACATTCACATGAGTGTGTTTATTGCATCATGTCATTATTACTCGTACTCTTCCGTGTGTGTGTGTATGTGTGTATGTGTGTGTGTGTGGGTATGCTAGTCGCTGCTCGGCGCCCCTTGCTGTGTGAGTGTGTGCCAATACTCCACTTTCTTTCCTTTGTGTTTAAGACACTCAAACCAGTGCTTCAATCGCTCTCCTTTAGCATTGATCCCCAATTCAACTCCTCCTGAGAGAGAGAGAGAGAGAGAGAGAGAGAGAGAGAGAGGGAGTGATGAAGAGAGAAAAATAGGAAGAGAAATAAAGAGAGATAAATAGAGAGAGACAGAGAAGAGCAGGAGAGCAAGATTTGCTTAGATGTGTCTTGTTTCATCATTTCATCATGAGTGTATTGTTTGTGAGATAAGATGAGCTATATGGTGTTTGGAAAAGCTCCTCACACACACACATGCACGCACACACACACACACAAAATGGTTGGATCAATAATTCATATGAGTCATATGAGTCAACAACACTCTCAGAAAATAACGGAGAGGGAGACAGAGAGAGACACACACACACACAGGGAGAGACGGAGAGAGAGAGAGAGAGAGAGACAGAGAGACTTTGACTTTCTGA
>JAQQZU010000039.1:477016-487429 GCA_030068025.1 Parauchenoglanis punctatus | reverse complement strand
GTTATAATATTTTCATCTCATTTGTTTGACTGGGTTCTCTTTATCTACTTTTAGGACTTGTGTGAAAATCTGATGATTTTTTAGGTCATATTTATGCAGAACTATAGAAAATTCTAAAGGGTTCACAAACTTTCAAGCACAACTGTAACATACACTTGAGTACAAGAGTTTATGCTTATGTACTAGATCTGTAAAGTAACAATGGTCTAGTTCATTCCAAAGTATTAGACCTGTAGATCACAAAGTGCAAAGTTTGTTCTGGACACTTAGATACAAGAACTGCGGTCCAACAGAGCTCCAAAAACAAAGTTCTAGAACTTGGCAAATGTGGACTGCAACTTAGTTCCTGAGTGTAGAACCAAGTGTGGGCCCCAGGTCAAGTGAGGAAAACACTCTGCTTAGATTCCATAAATAGATGACAAATCTGAAACCAGATATTGGATTACATCTCTTAATCCTGACGGTGGACTATGGCTCTGGTAATTACGTTCTAGAGTTGTAGTTCACAATAAAATACAAAACTTTGTGCACTTTATGTTGTGTACACTTGAATACAAGAACTGTGGTCCAAGTTAGGAAGTCCAACTGTGCTCCAGTTGTGGACTAAACAAGATTAATTGTGGACTACAGCATTAGTACCCAAATGTAGACTACAGGTTCTTAGGTGCAATCCCTTGTACCCAAGTGTAAAACACAGCTTTATTACCTAAGGGGGACCTGCAGATCTGATACCCAAGTGTGAAGTACATATCTAGTGCATATATCGGGCCTTGAGCTCTGGTTTCCAATTGTGGAATACTGCTCTAGTACCTGAGTAAGGGCTACTTCTCTTGTAAACAAGTATGGAATACTGCTCTAGTACTTGAGTAAGGCCTTCATCTTTTGTACCCAAGTGTGGAATACAGTTCTAGTACCTGAATGAGACTTACATTTCTTAGACCCAAGTGTGGAATACAGCTCCAGTATCTGCATACACATCTTGTAGTCAAGTGTGGATGCGACTATGGTGTACCGGTTGCAGACTACTGCTCTGGTACTCAAACACCAATTACAGCATTTGTAACCAGGTGTAGACTATGACTCTCATTCTTGATTGTAGATGGCAACACTGTTTCCCAAGAGTGGGCAAAATTCCGGTACATGAGTATACAAGAAAGGTCTCACGCCCTAGTGTAGAATACAGATCTAGTGAAAGGAGTGTATACTACAGCTTAAGTTCCAGACTGTGGACTGAAGTTCTGGTACTCGAATTTTTACAACTCTGGATCCAGGTTTGAGCTACATCTCTTATTCCTGGGGTATAAGGGGTATGGAGGGTACTACAGCTCCGGTACTCTAGCATGGACTACAACTCTACTATAAAGTTTGTAGACAAGTATATACGACAGCTTTGGTTCTTGAGTATGATTGACAGCTCTAGTACCTAAGCATATAGACTACCGTTCAGGCACCTATTTGAAGACTACTGGTTTGATTCCTATGCATGGACTACAGCTCAGGTGCATTATAGTGTTTACTAAAGCTCTGATGCTCGAGTGCAAAGTTGAGAGACAACTTGTAGTACTAGTATGGACAATGGCATTCATACCTGAGAGTTTTTGTTGTCATGTCAGCAGCAGTAATGCCATGGTAAATCAGGGTCTCATTCCAAACTGGATTCAATGTGTTTTTCAGGGTCTTCGTACGCAATTTATTGGCCTGTATATAGAAAACAGAAAAGTTGTCTTAAATCACACACAAATATCTTCTTCACTGCTTTCTCGTTTGTCTTTCCTGTCCCTGAAAATCTGTTGGCCATCCAAGAAAGGACACACACACACACACACACACACACACACACACACACACACCACTCATCATCTTGCCTTCTGTATTTTCTGAAAAATCTGGTCCATGTCCAAGAAGACACACACAAACAGGTGTCATAATCCCAAACCAAAGCTGACCAATTATGGTCCATCTGTGTAATTATCAGAAAATTGAGGTAGCACACTTATTAGAGTAATGCAGCTACAGCATTTTGTACCTTGTTGTTCTCTTGAATTCTTAGTATTGTTTTTGAACTCTATTTAATACAAGCTGCTACAATAGGGCTGTGTTCCAATCCTTTTTTGTACCCATTCACTTCCACTTGACTGCATCCCTTAATCCATGTTAAGTGTCGTTACATTACATAATCAGCCCAAATGAAGTTGGATAGGTGGGGAAGCAAGTCAACTCCTCTGTAGTTAGGCTCTGAAGTTCTTAAACTCGCTAGTTAGCATGCTAGCTAGTTAGCCAACATAATTCTGTATATATAATTGTATGGAAATTTTCCCTCTAAACATCTGCAACAGCATTTACATTATGCAGATTAATACACCATTAACAATGCGACTGATGGCTCAATGGACTGAGGTCAAGCCGAATGAGATCTGAGTCTGTTGGAAAGAAGAAAACAATTTGTTTAATGATGTGTTTAATGAAAGAATAATCACTGTGGGCCATTTTGTACTTAACTAGTTTCACAATCATAATTTCAGGTTCTGCAAGTGTGCGTTTGTGTCATAATGCATGACTAACACGAGACTGATGGGTATCTAACTAATATGTCAAGCCGAGTGGATTTCTTCCGGTCCTTGTATGGGAATGTAAATGAATAGCCAATCAGATTGGCACATTCAGACTTTACATGAGTGCCATTCAGAAGTCGCATGAGTCTCGCACGTGTAGAGGCGGAGTTTAACTAAAAATGAGTTAATGTGACTTAGTTATGCCTGACTCTGACCTGAAGCAAATATTTCTTGCATGATATCAGCTCAAGTGAGGAGCAGAATTAACTCCAGGCCCACTGTCTTGACAGTTTGATGTAACCACAATATGTCACGCTGAAATCTGCGAAAACAGATCAAAACTTAATCTCAAGGACTGGGTTATGAATGAATGTAAAGTTTCTCAGAAAGTGTAGCAGATGAGCACTGGGTCAGGTTATCCTTCAAGCCATGCGCACATTTTTTTTTACATGAGAATGCATTGAATTAACACAAATATTTTATTTATCCAATAAATCAAAACAGTGAATTAAAAACATGATTAAAAACCTCCTACACCCTGCACACATTGCAATTTCATGACCTGAATTTAGTGTCTCGTGTCTTGAGTAACTGTCTGAGCTTAATCTAAACGTAAATTTGTAAAATAACGGTCTGTGCTGGATCACGTGCTATTCTCTGTGCTGCTGATTAATGAGGGTGGAAGCCATTTTGATTAATAAAATTTTGTTCAATGTATTAATGATATATGAGATTCCTAGTGACACTCGTCATCTTCTCACTCATCATATTTTTGATTTTTAAATTGTCTCCTACTTTGAAGCAGCTGCAGCAACTGAGCACCAGGAACTTTCCCTACAGAAATACTGACGTAACTTTGGACTTACGGACTGTAGCTTGTAGG
The DNA here is from genome assembly GCA_030068025.1 of Parauchenoglanis punctatus. Lineage (NCBI taxonomy): Eukaryota > Metazoa > Chordata > Actinopteri > Siluriformes > Auchenoglanididae > Parauchenoglanis > Parauchenoglanis punctatus. Next base: position 483,994 of record JAQQZU010000039.1, on the reverse strand, counting down.
AAGCTAACCTGCAGGCTACAAGCTTCCTGTTCCTGTTTGCTATATTAGCTTTATGGTTAAACTTTGAAATCTTTAAACAACTCTTAAAGAACGCAACACAGGGTGTGACACGTAAAATTTTAACTTTGTCCAAACCTTCGCTTTCACACACAGCGCCTCTCAGAATGACCATGTTGATGATGTGTGTGAGTTTTTAGCGTGATGTTATTCTGAGCTTTTCAGGATGAGGCGCTCGGCTGTGGGTGTAAACGCTGGGTAATGGTGAGAATTAAAGGCTGGACGATGGAGGAGTGGCGAGACTCCAGCTCGGTCCTCTACAGCTGGGCTGCGTTCCAAACGCCAAAGACTCAGAAAAGAGTTCTACTCGCTCGTAATGGCTTCAGGAGAATACGAGCTTCTGGACAATGAGTCTTTCCTCCTCTTCTTCTCACCCTTCTCTCTCTCCCTTTTCTCTCCTCATCTCTCCACCATATTTCTTATTTCTCCTCCTCCAAATGTTATCCTTCCTTCCTTCTTTGCTCTGGTCTCATCACTTTTTCTCTTTTAAATTTTTACTTCTTTTTCTCCTAAATTTCTGCTCATCTTTCTTGTCTTGTTCTTTTCTTGTCCCTCTCCTTCCTTGTCTCTTTCTGTGTCTCTCTGTCACTCTCTCTTTCTCTCTCTGTTTCATTTTCTTCTCTTCTAACTCTAGTTCTTGTTCTTTCCTTCTCTGCTTTCGTACTTCCTCTGTTCTCTCCTTTCCCTTTCTTTTTGTGTGCTCCCACCATCTTTTTATCCTTTCACTTTCCTTCTCTTCCTTATCTCTTTCATTCTCTTTCTCCACCACCTGTTTTCTCATCTGTCTGTTCTCCTCTTTCTACATTCTGTTCCCACCATTTCACCTCCTTTCTTTTCTCATCATTTTAATTTTCTAAATCAACATTCTCCTAAAGTGTCTTGTCTTCCTTCTCTTTTTCACCTGCTTTCTTTCTCTTCATTCTCTCATTTTCTCCACCTCTCAACCTGACTTTATCTCTCCCTCTTTCTCATAATTGCATTGTATTTTTGTTCTCCTTTCTTCTCACCTCCTTTTTGTCCTCTCCATCCACCTTTCTTTCATTTCACCTTTCTCTCCACTCCTTCTTGTTCTCTTTTTCTCTCCTAGCCTTTCTTTACTCTCTTTCTTTTTTCTCATCCTTGTCCTCATTTCCTTTCCATCTCTCTCTGTCTCTTCCTCTATTCTTGTTTCTCCTCTTCTCACCTCCTCTTTTTGTTCTCCATATTTCTTCTATTCTGTCCTTTCTTCTCTCTCTCTTTTTTCTCAAATTTTCTCTTATTTTCTCTTACTATACCCCTCCTCTTTCTTGTCATCCTCTCCTCTTCTCCTTTTTCTCTTTCTCTCCTCATTCTTTCACATTACTGCTGTCTCAACACTCCTCTTTCTTTATCTTTCTTTCTGCTCCTTTTGTTTTGTTTTTGTCTTTCTTTTCTATTTTTTTGACTCATTCTTTATTTATCGCCATGCTTCTCAAAACACACACACACACACACACACGCACACACACACATACACACACACACACACAGTTGCAGCTATCCCTAAATATTTCATCTTCCACCTCTTTCTTCCTCTCTCTCTTTTTTCCTCTCACACCATCCCTCCATCTGGGTCGGGGCAGTGATTCCCCAAGCAGCAGGTGTGTGTGTGTGTGTGTGTGTATGCTGTACATCCTCTCTCTCTCATTAATCTGTCTGACCCTCTATGACCTTGAAACAGCAGCACAGCGATGAAGAGATGGTGACAGACAGACAGAGAGACAGACAGGTGAGGGGGGGCAGCAGCAGGTGGTTGTCATGGAAACAGCACAGATTGTTACGCGACTCACGTCAACAGAGCATGGACGAGCGAGTGAGCGAGTGAAAGAGAGAGAGCGAAAGTGTGTGTACATGCCCCACTTATCAGCCCACACAAGGGTTACACACACTGCTGCGCTTCGGCTGATGGAATGCACACACACACACACACACACACACACACACACACACACACACACACACACACACACACACACACTCTATGGTGAATTGCATTGAAGAGATTAAACATGTGTCATTTATGAATGTGTGTGTGTGTGTGTGTATTATAATTTTAATCTTTATTGAATTTATTATTAAATTTAGTCTAATGTATAATGTGTCTTTTTATTTATTTATTTATTTAGAAGACAATAACGAAAAAGTAAATATGAGCCTAGCCAAACACTTTATTTATGATTGTTGTCATGGTGATGTTCCAAATGGAATCTAAAGATTCCCACCAATTAAGAATTACAGAATGTGTCCAAGGTGCACTTGCATTTAGCCACACCCACAAAACTCCATACAGAGCTGAAAATGGCAAAAATAGTGAGTGAACAATGAAAGATCGCCTCGTAAGTGTGGCATGTGCGAAATCGTCCCATAATGCAGCCTGTCAGACTCACTAAACTCCTCCCCCTTTTACAGAACACCATTCTTTCCTTTCTTCCTGATTAATTGTGGAATACGAGAGAATTTATGAATAAATTCGTTCATATCCACGGCAACGAACGAAGAACAGTGTTACATTGCATCAGAATGATCTGATGATGTATCGACCTGCCAGCCAATCAGAAGCCAGTATTTGCTGTTGGCATGAAAAAATAGAAAAATCTTTATTTGTAGTCAAGAATCTCTAACAGAGTGAGTGATGGAGGTAAATCAATAAAAACAAATGTGAATGTTAGAATAAAATTTGAATAAAAAATACATTTTAAATAATTAAAATACTGCTTTATTTAATTCAAAGATAAAAAATCAAATGAAGGTTTAAATGTGATAGTCCTTGTGTGTGTATGTGTGTGTATGTGTGTGTGTGTGTGTGTGTGTGTGTGTGTGTGTGTTGACCTTGCTTGCTCCAGGCAGGAGGTGGAGCTTCACATAAGGGTCGGCGAGTCCATTGGAGTCCATGGCCTTTAGTCCCTACACACACACACACCAGGAACTGTCTTAAACAACATCTGTTTGTGTGTGTGTGTGTGCGTGTGTGTGTGTTCTACCTTTGCCTTATGAATAGTGCAGTGCAGGCAGTTGTTCTCCTGATCAAACAGCAGGCTGAACTCCAGAGTGCCCAGGTATGCTGTAACACACACACACACACACACAGGTCAGAGCAGTGCTGCTGTGTCTGTGGCAATATCCTGCACTCTGATTGGTCAGAAGGTGTTGATTAATTTTCTCTAGCAGTGGCTCTGACAGAAGCTGCAAATCACAGCTTTAGTTATAATTGATGAGCTTGTTCTGTTACGTTTTTGTTTCTATGGCAACAGCTGATTCAAGGGGCATGTAGGTTCCAAGTTTACATATTTAAAAATGTGTAGTCTGTGATGTGGTGAAGATTTCAGTAAGGAGAAACATGTTTCTGTATCACGTATGGAAGGAGTCTCCGGTGTCAGTGCTGTGTAACAGTCAGCTTTCTGAGATTTTCAAGACAGAGGAGTTTCCAGGATTTTTTGAGAGTGAAATGAGATAATCTGGTGAGGGAACAACTGTTTATAGCTGCATTTATGGCATATGTATTAAAAAATATTCTATTAATGTTAACACGCTGTGACTCCGTGGATTTTGGGTGACGTGGTGAGAGCGGTGATCGTAAAGGATCAGACTCGGCGGATATGAGCCCTCTTACTGCTTCTGCAGGATCATTGGTGCATTGTTAGAATAAAATGGCAGTAAGCACACCCCCAGGATGGGGAACTCGTCAGCCTCACTGTGGTTGAGGTTAGGGTTGACTAGTTTAGCCTGAATTTCACTCACTCCTTGGGCAAGGTCATCTTCCTCCTGTTCCTCATCCCTCTATTTCTGTCTGCACCTCTGCACTGTCCTCTTCCTCCGTAAGAAACACACACCTTTTTATTCATTTATGTGCTCGGTTCCAGTTCCTTCTTCTTTTGCAGCCAATTCATAAAATAAATGATAGCTCGATCGCTTACTGTGTCCGGGCGTGTTTTCACCGCTCTCTAATCACTGCTCTGTTCTTGTTTTTTTTTTTTCTTAACCATGATCACATTATTGTGCTTAATGGATATTAAATGTTTTCATTTAATATCTTTCATATTTTCTTGAGGTTTCAAAGTCAGCTGCTTTCTTAATCACTAAAACTGATCAATGATCAACATTTCTGTGGAATTGTCCACTTAAAGCCGGGTTTATTCTCGATTTTTAAAATCCTTTCATCTTCAGAAGGGCATGAAATCCCTTTCTGGAAAAGAGACAATGTCTAACTGCACTGTTCAGATTCAGATCATGTATGGTAGGAAGGCGGTGCCTCCATTCTAACACTACTTCCTGTTTACTACCCTACACAAACAATCTCCAAGAATGTTTGAAGAACCTCCAAAAAACATCCAAAACCATGAGCATGAACTTTTTAAGGGTCCAGGACTAGCTCATATAAAAATATATTATTATTATTATTATTATTATTATTATTATTATTATTATTATTTTATTTAATGGGTTAATATTATCTTTTTTTTTATAAAAAGTGACTTGGCTACTAATAGTGTAACCATTGCAACCTCCATCCATCCATCCATTATCTACACCGCTTTATCCGTCTGGGTCGCGGGGAAGCCGGAGCCAATCCCAGCATCTTGGGGCGAGAGGCGGGGTACACCCTGGGCACCACAGTCCACCACAGGGCCAACACAGACAAACAGCCACACACGCTCGCATTCACACCTATGGGCGTGACCCGGGGATCGGACCCAGGACCTTCTTGCTGTGAGGCGACAGTGCTAACCACTGCACCACCGTGCTGGCCCCATTGCAACCTTATTATAATTATTAGCGTCATATAGTAGTAAATCCAGTCACTCACTGTCGTCATCATCAGAGTCCATGCCCTCCCTCTCGTCTCCATCCTCCTGTCTCCCCTCATCCTTCTCTCTGTCTGTCTCTCGGGTCCGGGCAACAGGTTTCTCTCTGGGCGGAGGGGGTGTGGTCGGGAAGGCGTGGTAGCGCGGGAAGAAGTCTGACAGGTTGGGGATGGGCAGGATGGGACCGGGACACACGTTAATGGCAAAGTGCTCCTGCATGGAGATCTTCACCGGAGAAGGCGGAGGGGGGGCAGAGGGCGGGGACACAGACAAGGGGGACGGGGACGTGGAGGAGGAGGATGGAGGGGGGAGGGCCAGGTGAGAGGAAGGACCACCTCCTGACGGGAAGTGGGAGTGGCTGGGAGGAGCTTTAGGCACACTCATCTGGACCAACACACAGGAAGGACTGGAGTGAAAGAGAGAGAGAGAGAGAGAGAGAGAGAGAGGACATCTTGCTGAGTTCTGTGGCATGACAGGTCAGTTTTGCAATTTTTAATGAATATTTTCTGATAACGCCATTCATTCAGAAAATAAATCACCCTTTGGTTAACCCCGCCCACTCGGTTACTGTTGCCATGTTGGATAAGCAGATGTGAAGTATTCACTAAGCAGCCTGAAGATCAGTGGCAATGACAGCTAGCGAGTTATATCAGTGACAATATAGTTATATACGATTTCATTGATAAATCTCACATAAACAGTTTAGCAGTAAAAATAACCAACTGAATCACAGATCAAACTTATAACATGAGTTAACTCTAACCCTAACCTTTTTTCTTCATTTTTTAAAAATGTTAATAAATGTTCAAACGTTAATAAGTCATGAGTCATCACATGATCATCACAAGTCATTTAATGATGCATGAATTCTCTGATTGACAGTTAGGGCACGGCTAAAGTTCCACACTGAGGAAAAAAGATCAGTCTTGCGCTCTCATTGGTAGTTACCAGTTTGCTTCACTTCTCATTTGCATAAAGTGCACTGCTTGCTCCGCCCACTTCTCTGCTTCTCCTCCTATCACTGTAGATCATCTTTATGTATGAACACAAAAATAAAAAACTAAAAGAAAATAATCTCACACAGTCAAATAAATGATCAAAACGTGTGTTTTCCTGTCTATAAACTGAGCAGTGGATATAACTACAGGTAATATTCATCCCATCTGAACTGACCTGTGAGTAAAGATTGCATTATATCCTGTGGAAAAAGAGGCTTTTACCTGTTTTAAGGATAAAGACACTCCAGGAAGCGCTCGCTCTTTTTTGTCATTTCCCAGTTTAGAACGCAGAAAAATAAAGTCTAGACAACGTTTAAAAGGACGTGTCAGAAATGTGACGCTTCCAGGGGGTTTTGCGCTGCTACATCTATGTATTGGTCATGTGACCTACTTATGCTCAAGCATAAGTTGCGTGGCCACGCCTCCTAGAATGTAATAACATGGAATTTTTAGTGTGATAAGTGTGTGTTTGTCTCAAAGACACACCCATCTGTGATTTACACAGAGATTTGTTTCATTTGTTGTTTACACATAATTGTAAGAAGTACAAATGTTTACGATCATTCAGCATTACGTTTAGGACATGGCTGAAGCGTAGCAGCATTTTTTAGGTGCCCAGGTCTCATTACAGACACTAAGCTGTGATTGGTCAATCACTGTTGTGGGGGTGGGGCTTACTGAAGCCATTTTAATTTGTTTACACTCTGTTATAATGTTTTCCTGTAAACCAGCCTATGTACCTAAACACTGACCTTATGACCCCGCCTTTTTGTCAGCCAGCCAACCAGCAAATAACAATTTAACATATTCATTATTCAATCATTACCATATTCACTCTACTTCCTGATAGTCTCATACACACACATGCACACACACAGAGCCACACACACATGCACGCACATGTACACAGAGCCCCCCCCCCCACACACATGCACACACACACAGAACCCCCCCCCACACACACACACACACTCGCACACACACAGAGCCCCCCCCCACACACACACTCGCACACACACAGAGCCCCCCCACACACATGCACACACACACAGAGCCCCCCCCACACACACAGAGCCCCCCCCACACACACACACACAGAGCCC
>JAQQZU010000039.1:442380-453716 GCA_030068025.1 Parauchenoglanis punctatus | reverse complement strand
ATGCTAATAAATGCTACTGATAACAGAGAATAACTTGATCTTAGCCATAGCCCTTAACCAAACCCTAACCTTAACCCTAAGACTGAAAGCTTAAAGTTAACCCTCAAATCTTAACTTTAAACCTAACACACAACCTCTAAGTAGTATATCCCGATAAGTAGCACAAATGGACAGAACAGCGTGCTGGCTGATGACGACACGCCCAGAGCATGCGTACAGGCACATTACACATGATTCCCATCTGAGCGTCTCATTCAGGTCACATGACTACAAATCAGCTACGTATTGGATTTAGGACCACATGGGAAAGTATGAAAGTGACACCAATCTGAGTGGTTCCCTTTTGGTTCCTCTCAAGGTTTCTTCTCGTGTCGTCTCAGGGACTTTTTCCTCTCCACCATTACCTCAGGCATTCTTATTGGGGATAAATCTAAATCTAATTTGGATTTCTGTTTTTGACTATGTCCATTGTTAAAAGGACTATGTAAATAAAATTGAATGGTGAAAGTACAAAACAGTCAGGGGTGCAAATACTTTTACTATACTTACACTATACGGCGTAGCTTCATTAGCTGTCATTTAATTGTGGATGAAAACAGAGTACAGAAACCCAATCAAATGTTAGAGATTTTCTGATATTTTATTTAGTTTCATTCTCCATATTTCAGAGCACAATTCTTTTCCCAAGTTGTGCTCCTGAAGTCTATCAATCTCCTGAGTAATGAACAGCATTTAGGCTCGCCAGTCAAGGAGGAGTGCACAGAAGAGCATGAGAACATGCTGGAACACAGCCTGTTCTAGGCAGTCACATTAAGTTGAACAGTCACATGACTTAATCCAAACACTTCAATAATCCGTCCATAGTTAAGCAGAGATTATAATCTGTTTAAGGAATTAGCCAGAAGCAACGAGGACAAAACGTCATTCATCTGAGGAACATCAGACTTCTACACCTGAAGGTGAGTAAGAAACAAATCCATGTCCAAGAACTTCAAATCAGATTAAATTTATTACAAAAACATTCCATCATAATTTAAATATTTTATTTATATAGTGTATATGTTCTGGACATTTGAAATTGTCACGTCAATAAACAGTCACGCTGTTCGTTTTAAAGCAGCCATGTTCGATGTAGCATATCAAATTAAACACACATCACACTGGAGCCTCTTTCTTTTCAGCCGGGTTAGTTTCATAATTAGCTTCTGTCTCCTCTAATACGTTATTCTAATTAATGCTGTTAGGGAGCGAGATTGTTTTTGGTGGCCGTGCTGACTGGCAGCGACTCGAGTCTCCGTTTAATCATTAACGAGTCCTGAGAATGCATGCATCTCATTATAAGAGGCGACAGGAAGCAGATGTGCTGCGTTAAAATCGTCCTGTTACTTTTTTTTTTTACTGAAAGTCGTTACAGAAGCTAATTAAGGTTAAAAAGCTATTATCACCTCAACTAGCGCAGAGCATCGTCATTTAAAGAGTTATACCTGACCCTCCGTCATTCTGTGCATTTAAAATAAACACAATTTGGCAAAAGAAGCATAAAACAGAGATGTGATTGACTGAATGATTTATTTATCAATTTGCATATCATTTGCATATTATAGTTATCACTCTCTGTAGAAGTCATCCCGAGCCTGCTGTATGTGTCAGCAGAGTGACTTGATTAAGGATTGATTTCAGTGTTTTGTGTTTATCTGTGTTACTCCAGCATGTCAGGTTAGTGCTGTTAATCTTCACTGACCAGCTGAAAAATAAACATTAACAGCTGAATAAAATGAACTTCTTTGTTGTTATGACGTCTCCTCAACCTTCCGCCTCGCCAACACCACGGGATCAAGCCTTTTTCTAATTGTCTCCATTTTAACAGACATGAAACTTCAGCAGCTTCACAATTTTTTATTTTATTTATTTTTTTTGCAAATATAACAAATACTACAACTTAGATAATTAATTATAGTTCCTACATGAACAAGAAAAAAAGTATTAAAATTCAATACAGATAAATTACAAGAACCAAAATATGTCACTTCCTGTTACTAAAGTATTTTTAGATTTGATTCCTTTAGCAATTCTTTAGCTAGCAAACTCGACTTATTATGTTTCAAACTTTATATAAACTCCTAAACTACATTTATATCATTATTGTGTAGCAAAGTGTTTTATGGCAATAGATCATGGCACGCTTTTGGGTGAACTGTGCAGTAATTCTAACAAAAAGCATGGGATAAAATCTGTTTTCTTTCTTCAGCATGTCTCAGAGGAGTAAATCATCCTCGAGTCAAAAGTAAGTCATTCCAAAAGCCCTGATGAAGGCTGAAGTGTTGACTTGAACTTTTAAAGTTCATAAGTAAGTGCAAATACTTTTGTCTCTCTCCTCAGTTCCTCCCCCGGTTCCTCTCCTGCATCAGATCCTCCATTACGCTCGGCTTTGAAAAGCAGCACTAAAGAACCTAAAGCTGGGAATCAGAAAAGAAAAATCAGCCAGAGCTCAGCGTACACGTCCTTCCTGAACACGCTGTTCGGGCAGGTACGGCAGGTCACTACTGAGAACAGTTATATCAGTTATCACTGAGACGAAGAATGCAGATGGATCTAGTTTATAGCTGAAATGCACATTGAATCGCCATTACAGTCCTGTCAGAGCTGTGGGGTTGGAGTCTGGCGGGAAAAAGATTCACGTCATACGTCAACAAGCGCGCACTGAAGGATCGCCACAGAGAGAGAGAGAGAGAGAGAGAGAGAGAGAGAGAGAGAGAGAGAGAGAGTCTGACTGACTCACTCACTCTCCTTTAGGAATACGGCTATGTTTTCGCTAACGCTCTAACGTGCTAACGTTAGCCATGTAGCTCGCTATTTTCGGCTTTGTGCTATATTCTGATCAGAGGGATCATATTATAGCACAAAACAGCTGCTATTAGTGCATTTATTTAAATGACGCAGCACACCTCGTGGTACGAAATGTTCTTCCGCTGAAAGAATGTTTTCCTCCAAAAAGGGGGGAAGTTCCCAATCTTGCACCCTATATCCGTTATTAACTAAAAGTCCTATGACATCATTAAAATGCAGCTTATACAATATCTCAGGATGTGTAGACGTTTGGAAGATTGCTGCTTTCGAGTTTTTGTATTCATAAATTCTTGGACTACTTCTTTGTCAGTGTTTTTGCTTTTTACCTAAAAAACAACTCTGATCATACCAACACAGCTACATCACTCTCATTTAATGTGAGAGTTAATGTGCCTCAGTGTTGGATTTGGGTTGATTCTTAAAGCCTAAATTCACACTTGCTTTGCTAATCTGAGAAAGAAGCTAGTATGAAGGAAAGCATTAAACGGAACTCAAATCCAAATCATACAACTCATTTTCACATTGATCAGTGTATTCATGTGTATTTAACTCCTTGGCTTAAGAAAACTATATATAGCAGCTACTGTTTCTCATTAGAAGTAATAAATAAAATGCTGGACACCTCACAAAAGGCAAACGACAAGCGACACAGGCAACTATGAGCCTATAAGCATGAACATGGAGCTAGCAAAACCAAATCAATGAACCAGTAAAAATGAAAGGCAGTGCCCTCACAACATTTCTGTGGCTGCAGTCACAAAAGAGAATAGATGAGCAGTGTGTGTGTGTGTGTGTGTGTGTGTGTGTGTGTGTGTTATCTAAACACTCTGCTTCCTATCCACAAGGCTGAAAGATAAGATGATTACGAGCATATTAATAACCTGTGATGATGAATCACTGTCAGACTCCTCTCACATCAAGTGTGTGGGTGTGAAACACAAAATAACAACATGATGTAATGAAAAATGATAGGTGTGTGTGTGTTATTGCTTTATAAAAATCACATTTCTCATTAGGATTAAAAGGTTTTGCAAAATGATTTGATTGTGTGTGTGTGTGTGTGTGTGTGTGTGTGTGTGTGTACAAGTTCTGACTGTAGTCCATCTGTTGCTCTGTTCAATACTTAAAAGTATTGGCACCCCAAACCACCACTGGACACATATAATTTGGAAGATAGTTTACAACAATTACAACAAATCTATTAACATTATTGTTAATATCAGCAATACTGATTGGCACAACAGCAATAATGATTATGACTAAAAGGCAGCAAGATAACCTCCTGGTTATTTGTGTTTTACTGCTAAATGAGAGGAGAAGAATAAGTCCCTCAATTTATTTCAACTTATATCCTTGTTCTAAATCTAAACTTGGATATTTTTTTAATTAAATGCACAACTTAATCTTTTAATAAACCATTACATAATGCCTGTGTTAACTACCCCAAGCTGTGAAACATTCCTATTATATTTGGCCTATATTAATATATTATATTCTATTTCATATTATAGTACTCTAAATAAAATATAGAGAATAGGAAAAAATGAGCTAACACTTTATTAATCCCAGGTGGGAAATTCCAGAAATAAAAAATAAACACATAAAATAAAATATGAATAAAATATAAAATAAGATATTAGATTCAGAATGTTTATAACCAAAGATAAAAAAGGAATATTAGCAGTACTACTGTGAAATTGATATTACCACCTGCTGGAGAAGGCTTAAAGCGCTTCAGGGTACACAACAGGACACCTCCCTGCTTCGGCCAATCAGGATTCACCTGAAGGCTGCTTGTTGCACAGCACTAAACATACACACACTGCACTAGTAGGATTTAGGAGGACTGCAGAGGAGTCCATCTGGATGCCTCTGAGACACTCTTACCCATAATCCACCACTCTGAAATAGTGTTACTTGACCCAAAAAAGGGATACACAGGGTGGACGGGGGAAGAGGTGTTTAGAGGGGTCTGTGGTAGCTCAGTGGTTAAGACGTTGGACTAGTGATCAGAAGGTCATGAGTTCAAATCCCAGCACCGCCAAGCTGACACTGCTGGGCCCTTGAGCAAGGCCCTTAACCTTCACTGCTCGCTTGTATAAAATAAGATGTATGTAAGTCGCTCTGGATAAGTGCGTCTGCCAAATGCCATAAATGTAAATGTAAATGTAAATGTGTTTAGAAGAAAGTGGCATGTGGTTGTGTTGAGATGGTGTGTGTATGTGCGTGCGTGTGTATGTGCGTGCGTGCGTGTGTGTACTGTAGAAAGTCTTGCTATTTCATCGTGTTAGTCACAGAATGTGCTTGTACTGATGTCAGGGACAGCGAATAATGACATGGTGTTATCCAATTAGACAATCTGTATTTGTATGTGTGTGTGTGTCTTTCTTCTGTCTCATCTGGTTTCTGTCTCAGTGAATTTTTTCACTTTAGTTCCTCACTTTCTCTCTCTGATAAACTTCCTGTCTCTTTCTCACAATATTTATCGCCTCCAGAGCTTCTTAGTGTTTCTAAATGAAAACAAAAGACAAAATAAATGTGCTAAGCTGTTGTGCAGTGTGTGTGTCTGTATGTGAGATAGTGACTGGTGGTAAATAGTGAATATTTATGGGCCACATCTCCTGGGACAATAAATGATTTCCATATTTAGTTTCTGTTTGAGTCATCTCTCTCTCTCTCTCTCTCTCTCACTCTCTTTTTCTTGCGACAGGACAGAAAGCTGATGCCAGAGGAGCTAGATGGTGAGTGTATGTTGGTGACAGTGTGTTTTCATTGGCCCAAGGCAGCAGGGAAGTGTAGAGAAGCAAAATACCTTACTCAAGTAAAAAAAAATATTCACACCACAGCTTCTACAATCTGTGATTGGTCAGAAGGTGTTGATTAATTTTTTTTAACTGCAGCTCTGATAGTAGTGCAGCTGCAAATCATAGGTTTATATTAATGCATTCACTCTAAGGTCGATTTATACTTCTGCGTCGAACCTATGGTGTAGGGTACGGTATCGACAGTTGCGTAGGGTGAAGCATTTATACTTGTACGTAAGGTGCACATCTAATCTAGGAGTCGATGTCTCATGAAACACACCAGGATTTACTGCTTTAATGCACAGGGGAAGAGCAATGTGTCATCTGTGTTTTGTGGTAGAAATAATGAACAGAGAATAACCCAGTTGGAACAGCACATCTTTTTTATTATTCATAAATATGCCTCCACATTCATGTGTTTGTGTGTGTGTGTGCTCAAAAATAGACACCATTTCTAAAATAATTTATTTCTGTTATAAAAAAGTTTTTCTCTTTTAGAGCTTGCATTAAACAGGTGAAACAAAAATGTGAGAGTAGCATGGGCTGCTAGAGCTTGCGCAGTTGTCATGGCAATAATAAACAAGGCATGCATGCTCACAGGCTAGCAAGCAGACCAATCACAGTGGTTGCAGTCTGCATTACCACGATGCATAGTTATATTTTTGGGGAGGTGCACACTGTGGCCTACACCACAGGTTTGACACAGAAGTATAAATTAGCCTTAACATGTTATTGTTTCAAACTCAAATCCAAAAACAGTGGCTGCTCCACTGATAAGAAACAGATTTTTAAAATGATTAATATGTAAAAGTTTTCTGTAAATATAACATTTATGGTGTAACATACAAATGTAACATGCATACTGTAACAGCACATTGTAACAGCCAGAGGTAAAGTTGTAACTTTTTAAGTTTTCGAAAATCTTCAGGACTTGGGGTTTCTTGGTAACATGACAAGCTGCATTTTTTTCTTTTTTTCTTAACTTTAAAATAGAGAGAACAAAAGAGTGGTTGGTGAGGCAATTACTGTTTATAGCTGCTATAATGTAAATGGGGTTTGCTGTTATAGCAATAAATATATTTATTTACTATTATTATTTAGTAATAAATATACAAATATCTGTCTGTCTGTCTGTGTGTGTGTGTGTAGAGCTGCAGCTAGCATTTAAGGAATTCGATTATGACCAGGATGGATATCTGCATTATAAAGACGTAGCAGATTGCATGAGGACGATGGGGTACATGCCAACAGAGATGGAGCTGATCGAGATCATCCAGCAGATCAAGATGAAATGTGAGTGTGTGTATTATGTGTGTGTGTGTTTGTGTGTTTCAGATGCAGATGTTTCTGTCTCATTATGTTTAATTTAGAATGAACACACACACTCACACACACTCTCACACACACACACACACACACACTACTAGTGATGTCATCATGTAGCTTATTGTAACTGAAAACTTTATCTGAATTTGAAATCAAATACATTTACACATGCAGGGTATTTCTCAAGATGAGGAGGAGCTTACATGATTTAATTCAGAGTGTGTGTGTGTGTGTGTGTGTGTGTGTGTGTGTGTGTGTGTGTGTATGTAGGGGGTGGTCATGTAGATTTTGATGATTTCTGCAATCTCATGGGTCCAAGGATGCTGATGGAGACGGCTCACATGGTGGGAATGCGAGAGCTGCACTGTGCTTTCAAACAGGTGAGTTCACAGCACCTAATGAAGTATCTCGAATTCCAGCTTTGATCTTACGATAATGTAATGAACTGTAATGAAGTGGGACATGAGAGGAGATGATATCCTCAGTGGCTGGCTCACTCCTGGCTGGCTCGCCACATGTTCATATATAGATATAGAGAATTTTTTACTTTGCAACACCTGTGTGTACTACTGGACTCTTTCTTGTAATGTGATTCCATCTGCTAGTCATGTCCCAGAGCACCATTAGTTCCTGTTGGTGATGATCCTGGGAAGAAAAACCACACAGGTAGAACCTTTAGTCCAGGATCAATAGTTGATGAGAAGAACAGAAGATGAGATGAGAAGGTCAGTTTTCTCGTGTTAATGGAATCGGGTCTCTGTTGGTGGTGTATAGTGATGCAATTTATATACAGTTATTAATGTGCTGGTCGCATCAGAGCCAATCTGTGTCCAATTCCATAGAGTATTTTAATCAGCATTGGTACAGTAATCTGAGTTTCTTCTGATTGACAGAAGGAGCTTATCGCACTTTCTTACCTTATGATCTATTTCTTAATAGTCTATATCACTATTCAGAATCAGAATTAAACAAATATTTCTGTTTTTCTCTTTAGTCTGATGCCATTTCACACTAGAATATAAAAATATTCACTAACGTGTAGGAAAATTTGAGGCTGTAAAATTCACCTAATAATCAATTCCTGAAATTGGTTTGGATCAGAACTGGTGTTACAATCCTGGGCAGGATCTTGATACTGAGGATAAATCTAACTGAGATCGAACTGCACTCCCGCTCTAATGAGGTGGAAAAAACGAGCTTCTAAAGACACAACCTGACTGTATTTAGTATTATCTCTCTCTCTCAATGTGCTTCAGTTTGACTGTAATGGAGATGGAAGGATCAGCTTTGAGGAGCTGAAAGAGTCGATGAAGACGCTGTTGGGCGAAAAGCTGAAAAAGGGAGAGCTGGAGGAGATTCTGTCTGACATCGACCTCAACGGAGACGGAACTGTGGACTTTGATGGTGAGAAACTGTGATTAGGAATCACCCAGAAGATGTTCAAGTCACTGTGAGACGATTGCTGCTCAGGGTTTTGAGTCTCGATGAGTGATGTTATCTCACATATGTACATTCAGCTAAACTAGTCCAGTTCTAATATGTTTTTGAAGAACCAAGTTGGATTATCATGATTAGTAATACTGACTAACATAATTTATCTTGGATTAATTCAGCAATTTACAACAAGAATGAAGATCTTTCCCTCAGCTATTAACTAAGAAAGATTTGCACATTCTGAACATTACCTCTGAAAGCAGGAGATTACACTCATTACCATAAAGTTACTGATGATTTGCGTGATGTCCTTAATGACTACCTGATTTGTATTCATTGTCTAGTTTTTCATGTGAAGTGAATCCTCATTCCAGCAGAGTGGTCATGTGGCCATAAAGAACACTGGGAAGAACAGAAAGAAATAAAAATGTTAATTAAAGATGACTAATGGCTCTAAATATGAAGCAGAAAGCTGATTACAGCATCACATTCCCTCTATCTCTTATTTACACTCTCAGACCCAAGGCTTGAAGAATAAACAGCAAATGGGGATAATGTCATGGAGATTGTTTAGCATGATGCGATTTGCACCAAGATGACTAAATGATAATCAACATTCCAAGATTAAAAGCTAATTTAAGCAAATATATTTAAAATATCTTAAAATTTAAATGTCCAAAATGAATTTTACATGATGTTAAACTGGAGACTACCTGAAAGCTACATTAGCAAGTAGTACGTTGCTGTCATCACCCTGAAGTTGATTATTTTCCTTTAACAGCAGATCCCTGAGAGTTTTATTCCTCCTACACCACAGCAATTTACCAGTGATTACATTTTTGTAATTTACAACATGACACATTATTTGTTTTTATCTGTTTATAGTTACATTTAATATAAAACTAGTTCCTGTTCTCACTTAAGTATTAGCAGCTATAAACAGTCATTCCCTCAGGAGTCTCTCTTTTTTCTGTCTCAAATAAGAAAAAATGACATCTTCTCATGTAACAGAGAAACCACAAGTGTAAACTCTTCTGTCCTGAAGATGTCAGTAAACTTCCAGTTCCAGCTTTACCTCTGACTGTTACACAGCGCTGACACTGGAGACTCCTTCATACAGGATACAGAAACAGCTTCTCAACAAATCAAAACATTTTAAAATCTGTTTATGTGGAGCGTCTGCTGCGTTTGTCCCTGTGAATGTGCTGTTACTATAGAAACGATAGCATATTAGACATTTATTATCAGTGTTGAAGTTTATAGTGTGTTCATGTTTGTTATAATGTTAATAATTATCAGCACTAAATTTACTTGTCTGTTTTTATCTTTCAGAGTTTGTGATGATGCTGTCGGCTCGATGACCTCCTCCTGGTGACCTCCTTCTCCTTCCTCTTTTGGTGAAACGTTTCAATTTGAAATTCACCTCATTATTAAATATTTTATTCAGTAGTTTAAAGATGTGCTGCATATAGTGTAGAAATCATTTAATATATTCAATTAATATAAAATAATTCTGAAACTGTTCACACCAAAAAAGATCATAAATAAATAATTATTACAAATAAAAGCCAAAGTTTGTGTTAATATCTAATTAATGCACAAAAGTATACACACAATAAATGTGGCTTTTTAAATAAAGACTGAATTAAAGATCAGAAGTTTGTTCATTTTTTTTATTAAAATTTTTTGTTGTTGTTAAAATGTGGTAACTGATTTAGTAAAATAATGTATATATGAAACAATGATATTCACCAAACTGAACCAGTGGGTTTTTAAATGAAGGCTTTTTTAATCAATATGGATTACTTTTAATTCATAATGTACACTGAAATGTCTGAATGCTTGACATTAAACTGCTTTTCCTGCAGATATTATTTGTGAAGTCTGTGTGTGTGTGTGTGTGTGTGTGTGTGTGTGTGTGTGTGTGTGTGTGTGAGTGAGTACGTGTGTGTGTAGTTGTACTTGCTGCATATTGAGGACTGAAACACTTTAACCAACAGAGTGAGGACATTATTGGAAAGTGATGACATTTTGTCTGGTCACTTCTTCTAGAGTGAGGCCTAGGTCTGGGTCAGGGGCTGGGAATGCATTGTGTCAGTGAGTGTCCTCACAGAGCTAGAAGTACAAGTGTGTATTAGTGTGTGTGTCTGTGTTATAATAACAGGCTGAATTGAGCTGGCTAAGCATTCTAATCTAGTCTTGTGTCAGTGTGTATTACATGTATCACATGTACTGTGTGTGTGTGTGTCTGTGTGTGTGTGTGTTTGTGGACAGAAGCAGGCCTTCTCAGCATGCAAGGGCAAGTGGAGGACACAGCACGTCGGTCATCACATGAGGCCAGGCAGTGACATTAACAATGTGCGTGTGTGTGTGTGTGTGTGTGTGTGTGTGTGTGTGTGTGTGTGTGTGTGTGTGTGTGTGTGTGTAGACCAAGCCGCTCTGTCTGTGTGCCAGTATTGAACAATCTGGTGTACTAATGGAGGAAGACACATTATTATTCCTGTGTAAGGAAGGACACACTTAGTCCCGCATTGTGTGTGTGTGTGTGTGTGTGTGTGTGTGTGTGTGTGTGTGTGTGTGTGTGTGTGTGCGAATATGTGTTTTTATATGATACAATAAATCATCGCGACATGGTTTATTTGAATATTAAAATATTTACCTGATTAGTAAAATATGAATCAAAGTATTTTGTTTTTTATTTTCTTTACCTGTTTTGCAGACCTGACAAACACAGTCATGATCAAAGGAATGAAACGCAACAGTAAATGTAACTATAAATGGATAAAAAGTACATGTCATTCTTTTAAAAAATAAAATGGCTCGTGCTCGGGGCAGTGGGCAGTGGTAACTCAGTGGTTAAGATGTTGGACTAGTGATCGGAAGGTTGTGAGTTCAAATCCCAGCACTGCAAAGCTATCTCTGCTG
>JAQQZU010000039.1:425723-438284 GCA_030068025.1 Parauchenoglanis punctatus | reverse complement strand
ATGTGGTGCTATCTGGCCCTAAACGGACAGTACACTGTATCTGAACACAGGAGCCGTGTTTTCATTAACCTGCTTAATGTGAAATTTGAACTGCAAACTAAAAAAATGAGCGATGGAAACGTGAATTTTGAAAAAAAAACTCAAATACTGCAAAGTTTTTACACTCATATGAGGTTGTTTTTCAGACACAACAAAAGTTATTTTAATTTCACAAAATTAAAATGAAAACATTTCTTCATTTAAGTCACATGACACGAGCAAATGGAAATGCTACCTTTATAATAATAATAATAAAAAAAAAAATAAATAAAAAAAAAAAAAAAGTGCTCTCTAACAGTTATCACAAGAGGAGAAAACACAGCTTTAGTCACAAAACATCACTCAATGGAAACAAAGACCATTGTGCAAGAGTGTTTTGTTGCAATTTTTTACATATTGCTTTTATTTATCGCAAAACTATAGTGGAAACCCGGCTAGTGATCGAGCACCAGAATCTCATGGGAACCACGCTGACGAAGTACATACAGGCGCACACACAACCACACACAGAGGCCATGGAGACAGGCTGCTGTGAGGAATCACGGCTCCCTAAGGAGCACAGAGTGTACACTGTGCAACAGCAACATAGTGAACACAGAGCTGAACTTCACAAATTTACATGAACACATTAACTGAGAAGAACAAATTTACATGACACATTTAAACTAAATTTAAATCAGACACCCCCCACCCCCTCCCGCCAAACACACTGCCCATTCTGTTAGGGAAAATGAAGCACAGCAGCGACACTCATACACACACCATCAATACTGCCTGAATAGGCCTACTCCATCCACTAGGGGTCAGTAGGGAGTTTGGTGACCATAGTAATGAAACCACAAAGAAAGAACCCCATCAGAGAGGCAGCATGTAAACTGTTTGGTGTTCTGCAGGCCTCATTACTGTATCGAGAGCCCCAGGATTGGTGTACGTATGGATGTATGCAATGTATGAAATATCTAACTGTTTTGGTCTGTAAGGGTATATACAGTATATATACAGTGTACGAGCTGGAGTGTAGGTATGTGAGGGGGAACTGATGGGAAGTTGCTCCTGGTGTTGGATTGGATCGGAGCGTTCAGATCTGGGATTGAACAGGGACATTTAAGATTATTTACGGACTCCGACCCTCTATACACTTGGTTTTAAAATGTGTCTTGGGCGATCGGATCCCAAGAGAACAATGCTAAATACAAGTGTAAATGACCCCAAGACACATCACTTGTTGAGGTGGTCCGGTTCACATTTGACCACATCATTTGCAATATAAACTAATGTGTCCCCGATAAGGACGTAACCACAGAATATAAATCAGTGCAGGACGTGGGGGTTGCTTTGGGGACATCTTGTCCTGCACTCCTTTGGGAGATCTGCCAGCAGCACAAGACCTGCATCCCTCAAGAGCTACACCAAAAGCCTCATGCCTCCAGGACACCTTCATTCATCCTCTCCAACACAGGAACTGGGGAGACAATCCAACTCGTGTGTGTGTGTGTGTGTGTGTGTGCGTGCGTGTACACGCATGCGCGTGTTACCTGTATATCGTTCTCCTTCTCAGGCATGGGTCCAAAGTGCTGCAGTATTTGGTTCCTGAATCGGTTCTCCAGAGTGTGAAACCACACGCTCGCCTGATTATACACCTGATCATAAAGATCCTGCAGCTGCAGCTCCTCCTTCCCTTCCACCTAGAACACACACACACACACACACACACACACATTTTACAACAGAGGCTCAGCTGCACTCAAGCTACACACGTCAATCCATTTTCATTTATGGTCTGTGTGTGTGTGTGTGTGTGTGCTCACTCTCTGGTCCTGCAGGTACTCAATGTTAGCGATGTAGTACCCATCCCTCATGCTGCGTCTGATGATACGGAACCGTTTCCCTCCAAACGTGTCGACCACCGAGCGGCCGTCTGGCAGAAAGTGCACGTTACGGATGTGCAGCATGCAGCCGAAATCTGCAAACCTGTAACACACTCCCCTTTAATACAGACGCTCACTGTATTTTTTTCCAGTCTTCATGCACACACTTCCTCCTGTATTTTCTCTTATGAGTTAAAAAAAAAACAACACTATTATATATATATAACACACACACACACACACACCCTTTGTGTGCGTCACTGATGCACATGCCAAACTGTCTCGTCCCGGTCTCAATACAGCGGCGGATCATGAGGCGGTACCGAGGCTCGAACACGTGCAGCGGGCAGGGGACGGTGGGATACGCCATCGTACACACGAAGATAGGAACGTTATTCTCTAAACTGAGAGAGAAAGAGCGAGGGTGCGTTAGAGCAGAGAAGAAGAACTCGAGTGTATGTGTACAGGTTTATGTACCCTCGTGAGGACCATTTTGTGAGATTTCACCATCTCCTTGTGAGGACAATTTTGGATGGTCCTCAGCGGTTTTAAAGGAATTCTAAACAAAAATACGAAAACGTGGCAAACCATTTCCTTTTCAATGCTGAGGTTAAGGTTAAGGGTTTAGCTGCAGCATTAATCAGCCAAAGGAAGGTCCTCACAAGTATAGTAAAACCAACGTGTGCGTGTTGTGCTGCTTACTCAGAGAGCTCTTTTGTTTCATCGTTGTGCAGCTTTTGTCGTCCAGCATGCTCCTCAGACAGGTAACGCTTAATGATGTCATCTAGCACACGCGTGATGGAAAACCTCCGAGAGGCCAAATACTGAAAACACACAGTATCATTACTACATAAAATTTATTTACGAATGAATACATAACTAAAATTACATTTTTTACTATTATCATTACTACCGTAAGTGTTTATATGACATGTTATAATAAAAATTAGTTAGTCTTTAATATTTATCATAGCAAGAGACAGAGAAATGCATGTTATAAAAAACTACTTTATATATTAAATAATATTACATTAAC
Source organism: Parauchenoglanis punctatus (assembly GCA_030068025.1). NCBI lineage: Eukaryota > Metazoa > Chordata > Actinopteri > Siluriformes > Auchenoglanididae > Parauchenoglanis > Parauchenoglanis punctatus. The sequence continues at coordinate 435,341 of JAQQZU010000039.1, read as the reverse complement.
TAAAATGACTACATTCTTCTTATTAACTATTGCTGTTGATCTTTCGAATTAGTTAAATATTATAAAAAATTAACTATTATTATTATTATTATTATTATTAGTCCCCCTTCTCTTTCAGCTCAATTCACACATGAAATTTTAGTGGATATTTGTTTATGTTTATAACGAATTTCAGATTAAATTGTGAAATTTTCTGACGGGACATTTCGAATTGGAATATTTGAATTCCAGCTGCCAGCTTATGACATCATAACGGCAGCTGACCAATCACTGTTAGCAACATTTTTATTTTAACAGCTCTGAATGCGCGTTCTCTCACCAGCCTGAGGCTCTCTTTACACAGAGGACACTGAGGGCTGTGATCTAAACTCCTCTGCAGGCAGTTCTTACAGAATGAGTGTCCACATGGCGTCGTCACCGGCTCATAGAACAGTCTGCAACACACGCACACACAGAACAGCTGTAGCTTAGCTGTGGCCAAGTTAGCGAGCTGGCATAGTGACAATGTGTACATGTTCGGTACCTCATGCACAGCGAGCACTCGAAGTCGCTGGGGTCGAGCAGGTCTCTCGGTACACTGAGGTGGAGTTTATCTTCATCATTACACACCGACGCTGATGCGCACACTGTAGTTTGTGAAAGAGAGAAGGCCAAAATACATTTGACAACGAGAAACCCTGTTCTCCACCGCTGCTCTTAATGCACCCTTATCGACGTCTACTAACTTTAAGTGTGTATCTTTGGTCACATTTCTGCTTGGCTTTTAGCAGATCAAATGTATGAGACAAATCTCCAAACAAAGATAGCCATTACACAAACATTCAAAAAAAGATTTTTTAAATAAAACAGGCTTGCAAACTAACAAAATCCCAAATAAAACTGCAGCCTTTGCTAACTAATGTTTAAGACAAACTGAAACAAATAAATAAAATAGCTCATGTCAGAAGATGCCTGATCAAAGCTAGCAAACTAACACTACAGAAACTGTGTAAATAACATTAGCTAGCAAGCAAAGCTAGCCAGGAAACTAGCTAAATGTTAGTAAAAAAAAAAAAAAAAAATCCCAAAATAAAGCTAGCTATTATAAAAAATAAAAATAAAAAAAAAGCTAGCATAATCATGCTAAAACTAGTCAACCAACATTACCCACACAAAGTTAACTTGCTAACCTTAGCTAAAAAATCCAAAAGCAAAGCTTGCTGTTAAATAATCTGAGCCAAAAAACAAAACAAAGTGCTAGCTAGTAAAGTAATGTTGGAGAAAAATTTCAAACAATTTCAGCTAAATGAAGTCAGAGAATATTCCTAAATAAACTAACAATTAAAGAACACACCCTAATAGCCCTAGCTAGCCAACATTACCAATACACACTTAAGTAATTAGGACACACCGGTGGGTGTGTGTCAAAATGATAATACTGAAACCTGAACAAGGCGACCGACCTCCGTGTTTTTTGTGTTTGGTGTCTCCGTTTTCCACCACTTCAGGCCCCGCCTCCAATCCAGACAGTTTCCTCTTCAGCAGTGCACCCTTGTCTCCCAGTTGAGGGGCGGAGCTAACCCTCTTCAGCCCCTCTCCTTTGGCTCCACCCACCACGTGAGCCCTTAAAGACTGAGCTCGGATTAGACCCGAGGGCTCCAAACTCTCCTCGAGCGTCTGCAGGACACAGAGCGCGGAATGTCAACACGCTAATGCGCTAATATACAAATCAGTACGTGTGTGCGTGCGTTTTCAGACTTGCCTGCACACTCTCGCATGCAGGAACCAGAAGATCACACAGGATCTGCAGAGAGAATAAATATGGCTGATCAATTAGAATCCAGTGTTTCACGGTGTGATTTTACTTGTTTATTTCGTACGTTTTCCACTTCCTGTCTGGCCTCCTGGAAGTCCTGATCCACACAGAGACATTGGAGGAAGAGTTTTACAGACTCGTCCACTCGACCCATTTCTTTTAACAGTTTAGCCTTAGAGAACAGCACCTGAGAGAGACAGAGAGAGACAGGTAGTTGTGGTGGTGAGACAGCTCATGTGACCGTAATCTGCAATCACAAAGCATAGGTTGTTGCTCACCTCGACAGACGGAGCGACGCTCATACAAACGTCCAAGTCTTCAAGAGCGTGACGATAATGCTTCAGACACCGACACGCTTCAGCTCGACACACTCGCAGTCTGATATTACTGGGGTCTAGAGAGATGAGAGAGAGACAAAGAGAGACAGAGAAAGTGTGAAGAGAAGAGAGCATGACAAAGAGGGAGAGAAATGAGAGACAGAGAGAGAGATTCATGGGGAGCGAGGGTTCCTGCTCTGCTAACAATCATGAAGAACCACAAGAACCCAAATGAGGTGACAGTGTTCTAAAGAAAATCATAAAACACACTCACATTAACTAGAAAAAGTTAACCGAGGTCATCTAATAAGAAAGGGACAGGTCTCTCGTGTCGCTTGTGGACGTGGCCTGTATGTTTGAGTGACATGATCATGTAGAGACGATTAAATCGTTCCATCACACACCACGGGGTTCTCCAGGTCCAGGTCCAGGTCCGGCACCTGTGAGGCAGAACCAGCCGGCGTTGTGCTACAGCACCACTGACAGGGCTGCACGTGGACACAGATCTCGCGACACCTCTGCTTGTTCTCGTCTTTTTTTTCTTAACTTTCTCTTACATTTCACCCTTTTTACGCCTCTTCTAAAGCTAATAATGTCAGAGCCAGGTCTGCGGAGAAGCCCGTGCTGACACGCTGTTCGTGTTACAAAACTGAAAACCCGCGTCACGAAGCGCCTTACGCAACTTTTAGCTTCGCGCATGCGCTGTTCGCGGCTGTCTTTTGTAACACAGGGCACAGTACGCATGCGCAGCGCGAGCCGGGCGTCATTCCACAACATGCTCCATAAAAGTAAAACAAAGAAATGTTCATCGGTGAGCTGTTTCTGCAGCCGGAGCTGTGTAAAACGGGCTGTAATTAAATGTAATTGTGAGATTTTGTTTATACAATTAAAAGTATATGACTGTTGTGAGTGAAGCTGTATTCAAAACTTACCGGATTGTAATAGCTTTGTTGCTAACGAGACCGCTTGGGTGACGTGTTTGCTCCTCAGCAGCCCTTTCACTTCTGCTATCCTCTTCGTTTTCTGAATTTCCTCCGGAAACCATTTCTCTAAAAGTCCGCACAATAGCACATTAGCACGGAGCAGATGTTTAGCCCCGATTTCCTCATGGCATTTTTTACATTTAGAGAGAAATGCTTGTTGTAAGCAGCTTCTGCAGTAGGAATGTCCGCACGCGACCGTAACCGGTTCCGCTATGAACCGGTTACACCCGGGACAGTCCAGTTCTCCGTCCACTTCTCCATCCTGAGCACTCTGTGTCCATGAAACAGACGTTTCCTTTTTCCTAAAGTTGCGCACGATGATTTCCACTAAAGTGCTGATGTGTTCGGGTCGCACGGACTCGGACTCGCGCCTCACGGCTCTGAATAAAGCATCCAGCGCTCCTCTGAGGCGCTTCTGCTCGACCCCGACCCGGTCTCCGTCTGCTTCCCCAGCCCAGTCCCGCTCGGTGTCGGACGGGATGAAGAAACCCCCTCTATCCCCTGACGAGACACAGTTTTGGTCCGGCTCTTGAATCGACATCTTTTTCCCCCAGCTTTATTTATCTACTAATTAAAAGAGAAGAAAAAATAAATTAATATTCGGGTACAAAACACATTTTAAACCTACACTAAGCTACAACACCTCGCCTGCTGTATACGGATAACCTTAATTGCGCGTGCCAGCGTGTTACATAAAAAATAGACGGTCACATGATCATAACGGAGCGCTCCTATTGGCCAAGGAAATGTCGGTTACAAAACCTGAGCTTGTCAAGTTTTGTAACTGATACCGGGAACGAGCGCGGTGTTTCGAAGAACTGTTATTTGATCTCACTGCTAAAAATATACTGGAAATCAAAACATCTGTGGGTAAAGCTAGTAAAATTATTACTTAAAAACGTTTAAACTAAAAGCCTTGTGTTCGTATTAAAATCTCAGTGTAAGACTTCCTGGAACAGGAACTGATTAAAATTTTCTTAACACAGTTATCGCGACCATACAATGTTTTTAAGCGACAATAATGTTCTATACATTCTACCAAAATAAATAGCATACAACACAACACAAATAATGTTGTCCGTTTCAAACAGCTCCTGTTTTAGGTCGGAGCTTCTGCGCATGCGCCAAAACCTCTCCAGTTATGAGAGCATTGGAATGATGAAACTTATTTCATAACAGCTTTCATAACTTATCTATTTTTTCCCCACATCATTTTTTATACACCGTGTCAGCAACAATAATGACAACGATGTGAACCTTATCTGACCTCCTTCTGTACTGGACATTTTTGTGGGTTAGAAGGTTATAGAAAAAGGCTCATTTTGAAGACTGTAAATTGTTACACATGTACACAGCATGCCAATGAGATTTATATTTCAGTAAATGAATTAACAGACAAATAAATACAAAGGTTAAATTAAATTGGGATTTGATTGGCTTATGTGAATGACAAAAATAGCCCTGATACCGTAACTGCACATGTAAATCATTATATAGAGTGAAATGCTTTCATTATAAAAGTGTGGCACATTTATACATTTTACTTTAATGATTAACTCACTTTGCAAATTCTTTTTAATTTTAAGAATTGTTCTAGTCCAGCTACACATCAGTAGTCAATTAATACAGAACCTAAAATTCTAATCATTTATTCACATTGCCATGATATTACTCTTAAAACATCCTGTAAACATCCCAACAGGATCTGTACACATCTGTGAAAAATGTAGAGGCAAAATCTGCTAAGAAAAGAACAAATTTGATATCATCGTGAAAAATGTGTATGTTAAATTAAAAGTAGTAATTGATTTCCTTTCACAGAAAATTGAAAAGTCATTGGAACCAATCAACAAAAAGAAAGTCAATTTTCCACTCCGGGGGGCACAAATAAATACATCAAATATACAAATTAATACATAAACTCCAAAGCATATACTATAACAAAAATCCAAGATGTTACACAAAAGCATGAATTTTGAGGCACAGACTTGCATGTTTTAATAGTTTTTCTTGTCATGAGATGCCCAGTATTAGCATAGCAGCTAACAGACAGGAAAGAAGTTTAGTATTCAGCATCTGTGTTTATAATAGCAAGTACAATATTTAAATTACAAACACATTACTTTCACACGTCTCTTTCATAATTAATACCCCCCCATGATACATTTTCCAAATAAATTTCTAATTTACACTTTAAAAGTAAAACAAAGAAAAGACTTCAAATGTTGTCGCACTGACGTCATATTCCTGCGACAGACGCCAAGGAGAGGTCGATGAATAAAAGCATGGAGCGCCGTTACACTGTTCTACTGTTTGCAGGTTTATTGTGTGCAGTACTAGCAGCGGGTAAGAGTTTAATTTAATTTAGGCATTAATAAGTGGAAAGATCTGTGCTTGGTAAAAGGCTACAGGATGTTTAATAGTTAACCATATCATTCAGTCTGTGTGGAGTTGTGTGTTCTTGGCCGGGATTGGTCAGGAGAGCTGTCAAACCGCCACATGAGGCTAATGCTAATGCTAAAGCTAACACACAGGTCGTGCAGGTGACAGCAGTAAAGTCAGAGAGAGAGAGAGAGAGAGAGAGAGAGAGAGAGAGAGAGGGGGGGGGGGTGTCAGGATTTAACACTGCAGTGAGAAATTAAACTCACTACTTTTATTTTTCACTCACATGATTTTCGTTGTGAGGCTCAAAAAGTGGCTAGATGACGCAATAGACTAATTTGCATAGTAATCAACATCTGCTACCTGAATGATGACTTACTGAAGAAAGTAAGAGAGTTTTACAATTTTCTGCCATTTCTGTTAACAGTTCACACATAGTCCAGCAGATCTAAAAGCAAAGAGGCAAAACCTCTGTGTGTGCATATATAATATATTAACTCCATAATTGTATTACATTTTTAATGTATAATTGATTACATTTAACCTCCTTATACTGAGGCTGTTTATGGGAAGTGTAATTTTGGACTGTAATAGTGATACCGTTAATAAGAAAAAAATTAAAATGTATAATAATGTTTAAAATACTTTAGAAATAAATCATACATTATGTCATTTGGACATCTTTTGTAAAAGTCAATAGATAAATAAAGGTGATTAAGTGTACTAAAAGGCTGATGGTGTTCCAGGTGTGGAGTCAGTGCAGAAACAGGCGTGTCACGGCTCGGAGTTCAGCTGCTCTAATGGGGACTGCGTGGATCACTCGTTCAGGTGTGATCACTCTGAGGACTGCGCGGACGGCAGTGATGAGGAGAACTGTGGTGAGGAAGTGCTCTAATACTGTTAATAGCATGCCTTCTTCACTGCACCATCCACATCCACTTACTCTAACCCTGTGTACCCCCCCTACAACCTCCCCAGATGAGCACAAGCAAGTTATAGAACAAAAATCTAACATGATCTGTTCATGCAGTGATGTGTTCTGAATCTTAAAGGTGACCCATGAGTGAGGAAAAAATCCACAGTGACTGAGAAAAACATTAACATTTAGCTGAACTTCCACTGAGAACTTTGTATCTCACTCTGTGTGTGTGTGTGTGTGTGTGTGTGTGTGTGTGTGTGTGTGTGTGTGTGTGTGTTTTTCAGAGGAGAACGAGTGTGAGGTGAATAATGGCGGCTGTTCTCATTACTGTGTGGATCAGGATATGGGGTTTGTGTGTGACTGTCCATCTGGCATGAGACTGGTGCAGGACACACAGTGTGAAGGTACACACACACACACACACACACACACACACACAATGATGAATACACACACTGGGAAAAATAATTATTATTTAAATACAGACATGTATACCTAGATAAGCAGTGTCTCTCTCTCTCTCTCATTTAAACCCCATGGAGTGTTACTGCATAATAAAGAAGGTGTAGTAAGTATTTTAAATCCACTAGATGGCGCTTTGCAACACATTGAGATGAGACGAGGCTTTATTTTTGATCTCAGTAACCAGTTCAAAATGTTAACACTACTATTAATATAAAATGTTATAAATAATTACATTTTGAATATAAAGAAACATAACTTAGCCAAAAATAAGAGGGTGTAACACTGGCTAACAATAATAATAATAATAATAATAATGCTAAAATAATACAAGTTCTAAGAAAATAATAATAATATAAAATATAACATGTTATTGCAAAAATGTGTACCAAAAAAAATTTTTTACACTGTGAAATAAACTGTAAAATCTATTTCTGTGTATCTTAAATTGAATCTTGAATTCTGTTTGATTTTAAAATCGATTTATTTCTTCTTTTATAAACTGTATTTATTTAAAAGGCCTGATGTGCTGTCAGTGCCGGTGTGAGTCTGAACACTAAGCTGCGTAAATGTTAATAAGGCAATACAGCGCATTGATCTCACTGCTGAAACCACGTTTCTGATTATCAGTGGATTTATCATTTTAACCCTGTTATTATGTAGGTTGTTTTTGATCCAGTGATTATCCATATGATTTATCAGAGAAACTGAGCATGTGTTATACATGTCGTGTGTGCGTGTGTGTGCGTGCGTGCGTGTGCGTGCGTGCGTGCGTGTGCGTGTGCGTGCGTGTGCGTGCGTGTGCGTGTGTGTGCGCGTGTGTGTGATGTCAGAGGTGGACCCTTGTCTGGATGTGGATGTTTGTGATCAGGTGTGTGTTTATTCCAACGGCTCTTTTACCTGTGAGTGTCGTCATGGTTACGTGAACAGCTCCGAGAGTGGGCGGTGCTTGGCTGCAGGTGAGATTCTTTACTGTTATGATAAAGATTTAATTCTCTTCTCAGGACAAAAATGACCATCATAATTATAGGATTTCTTAAAGTAAGAAAAAACGGAAAATAAATTACATTTTTATAGAAAATATTATAATAATTTTAAAATTGTATAATTTATTTTATAACACATTTTTATAATAGGGATATATATATAGATAGGTAGATGGGTAGATTCATAAGTTTATATTCAGAATCTATGTACTTCTGTGAAGCTGCTTCGTGAAAAGGTCTGTTAAAATCGCTATACAAATAAAATTGAATTGAATAATTATAGTATATAACTGTGTGGTGTGAATATGATGTGAGAGCAACCAAAGGGTTAGGTTTATGAGAAGTTGGTGAGCAATGAGTCATTTACTCTGTGATCCACTAGAGGGCACCGCAGCATTAGATATCTCTATAATGGACTTGCGTGTGTGTAGAGGATGCAGCAGCAGTGATCTTCAGCAGCAGTGAGGGAATCATGTGGATGAAACCTGATGGATCTGAGCAGAGAAAGATCACCAACAGAACAGGAACATCAGGAGCTTTAACTTCTCTCACTGCTGCTCACACCCTGTACTGGGCCAGCACTGAACACGCGCACATCTACAGGTACTGAACACACCCTGTACTGGGCCAGCACTGAACACGCGCACATCTACAGGTACTGAACACACACCCTGTACTGGGCCAGCACTGAACACGCGCACATCTACAGGTACTGAACACACACCCCGTACTGGGCCAGCACTGAGCACGCGCACATCTACAGGTACTGAACACACACCCTGTACTGGGCCAGCGCTGAGCACGCGCACATCTACAGGTACTGAACACACACCCCGTACTGGGCCAGCACTGAACACGCACACATCTACAGGTTCTGGACACTGAGCTGCGTGTGTTCTCAGGCTGATTCTGGATGCAGGAGATCAGGAACCCTCAGTGATGTTCTCAGGAGTCAGTGGGATTGTGGGATTGGCTGTGGACTGGATTAACGAGGTTCTGTACTGGACCAGTAACAGTACTCGAACCGTCCACGCCGCAGCACTGAATGGAACCGAACACGCCCCTCTGGTCTCGGGTCTGTCCTCCCCCACCGCTGTCGCCGTCCAGCCTTTAGTTGGGTCAGTTATGTGCAGGTTATAAACAACTTTATAAATCATTAAAAAACTGTAACTGGTTTAGTTTTAATTAAGTGTTTAATGATTTCTCCTGTTCAGCTTCCTGTTCTGGGCCGACGCTGGAGTTTCTCCCAGAATCGAGCGCTCGGGTCTGAACGGACAGAACAGGAAAACCCTCGTCACCTCCGCCATACAGAACCCCGTCTCCATTGCTCTCGGTTAGTACCAACACCTTTACCTCTCCATCCATCACTCTATCTCTTCATCAGTGAGTTAGAATACCCACCTCTGCCCATCCTTCCCATCCATTTTTCATCCCTCCATCACCCTGCCTCTCTATTCCATCTCTTCACCTCTCATTTTCTCAATCCGGTTCATCCCTCTCGTTCTCTTTTCCACCTTTCCGTCCCTTTATCCTGCCATCTCCCTGCTTCCTCTATCCATCTCTCTGTCTTTATCTCTCTTGTCCAATGCATCATCAGTTATTAAACAAAATTTAGCATGTTTGTAATGAATGATTTAGTTTTATATACTCAGCAAAAAAAGAAACGTCCTCTGACTGTCAACTGTTTTTACTTTCACTAAACTTAATGTGTAAATATTTGTATGAACACTAAAAGAGTCAACACCATAAGACATAAACTAAAAATGTTTCACAA
>JAQQZU010000039.1:367021-382500 GCA_030068025.1 Parauchenoglanis punctatus | reverse complement strand
AAAATATGTATTTAGTTTTGGTGATGATGTGAATCTGAGGAAGGGCCCTGTTTCCTACACAGTGTCCTAAACAGAAATCAGTCTTAAGATAAGTGAGAGTGTTCAGAGCAGCCTGAATGAATAAAGAACTGTGTTTTTTTTATGTAATGGAGTCAGATTCAGATGAGATCCCCTCCATCCTGCCATCCTCCCTCCCTCGCTCCATCACCTCTCCACCTTCACCTCCACCCCCGTTTTCTCTCTGAACTTGGAGTGGGATTGAAAGATGAATAATTCATGTATTCATACACAGGTCTGCCTCCTGAACCAACAAGCAAGTGATACTGCATGCTGACCAGGTGCCTATCCAGCTCTCCAGGATTAATTACCTAATGAAAACGATCAGGTTTCTGCTGCTGCTGATCCGGATCCACGCTCTAACATCTCCTCTCATCTCCTCTGGGACAAAACAAGTCCGGCCTCCATGCTGAAACCCAAACTGCACCCATTTACCCTCACCTTTCTTTTCAGAAAGCGTCGGTGTGGCGGGTCACCTGTGCTGAACAGGTTCCACCTGGACACTTTAAGAACCCTATTGAGCTCACAGTATCTAGAGCCCCTCTTTTTATTTAATATTTTATTGAAAAGAGTAATTAATAGTAGATACAGCTGTACATAATTCCTAAAAGCTTCTTTTCTTTGTCCTTCAGGAGGAACCCCTCAACCAAGCAGTCTTAGAACCCTAACACACTGCATCCTCTTCAGAAAGGGTTCCACACAGTCTCTTTGAAAGCAGGAACCATTACACTTGATTAGAACCCTAGATGAACCTCCTTTTTTTTTTTTACTAACAGTGGAATGCTCTATAGACACATCTATATGATATAGGATTACATTATTAGCTAGCTCCTGAAGGGTTAAAAAGTTCTTAGAAAATTCACATTCCATAAAAACATATTGTAACGTCACGTGTTTTTGTCTTTGCAGGAAGCTGAACTTCACACAGGGATCTGAAATTACAAACCGGACCTGAAAATGGACACAAGAACACGCCATCACTGAAAACAAGGGAATATTTTCACCACTAATCCTAATTTACTCCCAAATCCGCTCGCAGCACAATGCGCTTGGAGAGCTTCTACTTTTGCGTTTGCGCTCGTGCCCGTGATCTGGTTCCTTTTATTTAAAGGCGCGCGTAGCATCACGGGAGGAGGGAGGGAGTGAGTGAAGAAGGGAAGGAGGGAGGGGCGAGATGAGGCTGGTTCTGGTCCAACCCACCAATGAGACGAGCCGCGTGGACTCGACGGTGGGGGCCTCCGCTGGCGCCGCACGCAGCACGGAGAGCGAGAGCGCGCCGAAGCGGCTCGGTCCGCAGCCCGCCGCACGCGACCAGCAGGAGGAGGAGGAGGAGGAGGAGGCGGTGATGCGGCATCGAGACTCGCGCGCTGTCCGACAGCAGCAACAGCAGCGACCGCACGCAGCATCGCCATCCTCATCCTCAGCAGCAGCAGCGCCGTTTTACACCCTGCCTCCTCCACCACCGCCGCCGCCGTCTCACAGTGCGCGCGGACACCGGAAACCGCCCAGCGCGACCGGACAACTGCAACGGGGCGGCGCACGAGATCCGTCATCATCATCATCACCAGCCTCACAAAGTCAAGGCGCCGAGTCGAGTCTCGCGAACAGCCAGCGGCGCAACTGCACCTTCACCAAACCGTCGGCTCGAGCTTTCGGTTCCGTTTCCCAGGACTCTATCGGTGACCCCGCCTGGTGCGGCTCGCGATTGGCGGAGGATCCGTCTCGAGGGAACCAGTGGAGCAAACCTGCGCATCGTCTCTCGTGCAGCTGCGGAAAAGAAGGCGGGTCGTTGCCGGAAGAGCAGCAACAACTGCAGCAGCCACAACAAACGCTACAGCAGATCAGCAGCGGCAGCAGCAGCAATCCGTTCACCGCTCTGCTGCTGCAAAACCCGCCGCCGCCGCCACCGGCACCTTCATCCTCATCACCGCTATCATCATCATCATCAGCGCAACAGCATCAGCCGCCGCGCGCTCCCGCGGGCCAGCCGCCCGAAACCGCCGCCGCTCGCGCGCTCCAGGACCCGCAGGCGGCTCGGTTGCAGGTGCAGCAGCAGCGGCTCGTGAGGAGCAGTCTGCCCGAGAGCTGCGCGAGAGGACCGCCGCACGAGCTGTGCGCGCAGCGGCCCTGTGGCATACAGCAGCAACAACAACAACAACAGCAACAGGGCGCGCGAGCGGAATGGCACCGTGACGGAGACACGAACCCGAGCGCGGAGCACGAGCTTCAGAGAAACCAAGGGCATCAGGTAACGGCGACATAACGCGACACACACACACACACACACACACACGCGCGCACACACGCACGCACGCACGCATTAACTCTCCCGGAGTTCAGCCTTGCAGAGGAGAGTTCACGCTTACAGTGCGGAATTAACACCTGCACATTTATATCAACACCTACAGAGTCGCATCAACACCTGGGGATTGGAATGAACACCTACAGTGTGCAATAAACTCTTACAGAGAAAGCTACAGAGGAGAATTAATGCTTACATTGTTAAATGAACACCCACTGTGTTTACAGGGAAAACAAACACCTGCAGATTTACATAAACTTTACAGTGTTGAATCTCTACATACATATTTATAATAATATTTATAATGTTTATCTCTCACAGGGCTAAGTAAATACCTACATGTTTAAATTAACACCATCTGATTTAACAACTACTATGTTCAATGAGATAAATCAACATTCTATGAAGTTTTACAGTGTTTGTATTAATACATATGATTTGTGTTAATACCAACAGTGTAGACTTAATACTCAAAAATATAAAACAACATCGACAGGCTTGTGATATTGCCTATGCTGTTGAAATTATTATTACATCATTAGATAAACACCTACAGTGTTAAGTCATATAGGGGTAATTAAACACCTGCAGATTTATATTAATAGCTACAGTATTTAATTAACTCTCACACAGGTAATTGAAACCTGCAGACTGGTATTAACACCTACAGCGTTGAATCAACACTTGCCGATTTGATTTAACACCTTGTCTGTTGAATGAATTCTTATGAGGATAAATCAGCATGTAAAGGCTTGTGATAACATTGGCAGTGTTGAATTATGCCTAATGTAGGTAATTCAACACATACAGATGTACATTAATACCAACAGTGTTAACTATTATGGTGCTCATTACTCACAGTAATGAATCAAAACCTGCAGATTTGTATTAACATGTTTATATTAATATCTACAGTGTTGAGTTTACTCTCACACTTAGAGCTTTAGCACAGTATTTAATCAGCACCTGCCGATTTAACACCTAGTGTGTTGAATTAACTCCTACAAGGATGAATCGATAGCCACACGCTTGTAATTATACATACAGTGTTGAATTAAGTCAAGATTAAATTTGTTAGATTTTTAAATCAACACCTTCAGAAGTACATTAACGCCTATAGAGTAAACATTTACAGGGTTAAATAAACACCCAGAGATTTTAGAGTTGAATTGAGTATTGAATCAGCACCTGCAGATTTGTTTTAAAACGTATTGATCATATTAACGTCCACACTGTTGAGTTTAGTCACACATTTAACAGAGTTGAGTAAACACCTGCGATGTTAAAACTTGCAGTGTTGAATTAAATCTTAGTATTTATGTGTGTCAGTTTGAAGGGTTAATTCAACACTGTGCTATTTGTAGATGTGTTATAATATATAATGTTAACATGGGTGATGCTAAGAGTTAATTCTGCATTGCAAGTGTTTATTCAACACCTGCAGGTGTTAAGTGTGCGCTGGACGTTTTTTCTGCATGCTACATGTTTAGCTTTGTGCGTTTAGGCTGGAGTATTTACCTAGGTGCACACCTGCATTTTAGAAATCAGGGTTCTGGTCGATTAATAATTCTAAATACTGTGAATGGAACTGCAGTTGCAGTCGTTCAGTGTTGAGTTTGATGCATGTGAACACTGTGAGTGTTGATTCAGCGCTGGTCTTTGTTGTGCATGGTGGTGTTGTGTGTGCACGAGCTACACACATCTCTGCCGTTCACAGATCCCGGATCAATACCGACGACGCTCCGGATGATTATGACTATCAGGAGAATGGAGTTGTGAAGTCATCATACCTAAAAACATGGTGTTAACTGTCACGTTGTCCTCTCTCAGCAGTGTGTGTGTGTGTGTGAGTGTGTGAGTGTGTGTGTGTGTGTGTGTGTGTGTGTGTACAGGTTATACCGTGTGTGTTTGTGTGTTATAGTGCATAGCATACACCAAAATCACTGTCGGATTCATGTTTGATGAGCTGTGGAAGGCAGCGGTGTTTATTTCTGGAGGCTGGGTGTTTATTCTGCGCTGTACGAGTTCATTCAGGAGGACGGAGGCAGTGTGACGCCGACTGCAACAGGCTGTCAGAGCTGCAGTGGCCATGATGCAGAACCACACTTAAAGGAACAGTTCGGACTAAAAATAATTAAAACAAACACACGTTTTCCTTCCTTCCACTGACGATCAGCTGAGTGTGTGTTCGATGTGTGTGTGAAGTCAGATTCTGTCATTTTGCACAGAAGCTAAAGTAGCTAACATGTAAAGGAAATGTGTGTGTGTGTGTGTGTGTGTGTGTCACCCAAAATCTTTCCCTCACCAGTCATTCAGTGACGTCACACAGACGCATGAACTGAACTTTGCCATGTCGCTGAACGCTGCAGCCGTATTTATAACAGACGCCACCTTTATTGAGCAGAACTTCCCTTTTCCATTATGTAACTCCTCCCCTTGGAGTTTGAAGGAATTCTATTTAAACTGTGCCGAGTGCTAACTGTAGTGAGTGCTAACTGTACTGAGCGCTAACTAGTGAGCGTTAACTGTGCCGAGTGCTGTATGTTTACCTCAGAACAGTGAAGTGTTACAGTGTTACAGGTGTATGTTGATCGGACGTCACTTCCTGAACTCAGAGCTGAAGAGACCGTTTGCACTTTACGAGTGGGAATTCCCACTTGAGGGGTCGTTTCTTTGTTTTTTTACCCAGTCAGAGGTGTAGAAATTTGATCATTAATCGTGAAATACGTCCAAATCGCTGCCATACCGTCTCATCTGTTCATTAGCATGACAAAGTACACCAGGCTTACGTTACGTAGTATTACCTGATATCGGATGTGGGTGTCATTACAGGTGAATGAGCACCGTATCAGACGGGATCAGACACCACGCTCAGCACCGCTGCAGTCCTATTAACTAATGACTAGTTCTTGCTGTTATTACTTAAAAAGGCCGTTCCATAACGTATAAAATCGGACGTGTGTGCAGTCTGAAACAGCCGTGTCGATGTTAATGAGGAAGAGTGCGCTCTCCTCTAGAGGGAAAATCCGTGTCATTCCTTCCTTATGGGAAAGTCGACCCCGTTTCTGTCTCTCTGTTCTATTTCCCATCATGCCGAGTGGAGAAGTTAGCAGCGTATTACTCCACACTGCTGCTGAACCCTGCACTCTGATTGGTCAGGAGGTGTTGATTAGTTTTCTCTAACAGCAGCTCTGACAGTAGTGCAGCTGCACATCACAGCTTTATATCAATGCACTCGTTCGAATACGTCACCATTTCTATAGCAACCGCTCATTCACAGGGACGTGCACAGCGTAAATCAAATTTGTAATCATTGGTAAATTGCTGTTATTATAAAAGGAATGTCACATTTGGGGACGTGCTATTATCAGAAAAGAATCAACCCCAGCACTGATTATTTTCCTATACCAGCGTGCCTGAATGTTTTATTCCTTGCACAACAGACTTCCATGTTCCGTACAGACTCTGGTTCATGTTCCGGAGGAATTCGTTTTTGGCAGAGAAAAACACATTATTAGTGAACGTACATGCAGTTAGAAACTGGACCATCCCGCGAGCATGGGAGCGCAGCAGGTGACATTTTCAGATGTTTAGACTCCATCATCTCTTCACATTTCTGTATTTAATCTCTCACTCTTTCTCCTGTCCAGTTGCTGAGCTTTAGGCTTCTAGTCTCGGATGTTTTCAGATTTTCATTTCTCTAAAACGCAGTTTTAATTGATGTTTAACTCACGATGTTTTTTTGACATCATTATTTAATGTTAACAATACGGCTATTTTTATTTTTGTTAAAGGTACGACTCTACAGACGGTATCCTCTTCAGACAGAGTTCCACAGTGAGCATTAACACACCACTTAAGGAGTGGAGGTCTAGCCAGCTCTATTAAATACCATCTAAAGTCCTTAGCTAGCTATTTACCGCAGTGACAGCTCACACATTATTACACTAGCTAGCACTAACATAAATACACTTGTAAAGAACCCTTTTTTTCTGAGAGAGTGTGTATTAATCAGGTAAGTGTGCGGTACAAACTCCAAATTCTTGCTCATTATTTTCCTCTTGGTATGTAGAACATATTAAGTTTAGTCTCTTTGTGCTTGGCATATTCTTACAGAAACTGTTCTTTATGGTTTCATGGATAATTAATTGTTTTTGCTTCCACAAACTGGTTCTCCTTGGAATCCCGTCTGATAAGGAAATATGTTTTGCAGCGTTCTGCATAGAACGTCAAATGGTTTGAACCTTTAGGGTTGTAGATTATCAGGAAAGCCCAAAATTTCAGGGCACACAGGGCCGACACAGGCAAACAGCCACACAGGCTCGCATGCACACCTATGGGCAATTTAGAGTAGCCAGTTGACCTAATCTGCATGTCTTTGGACTGTGGGAGGAAACCGGAGCACCCGGAGAAAACCCACGCATGCACGGGGAGAGCATGCAAACTCCACACAGAAAGGCACCCTGGGAGACCCGGGGATCGAACCCAGGACCTCCTTGCTGTGAGGCGACAGTGCTAACCACCGTGCCGCCATAAGTTTAATCATCGGTGCTTAATTTAGCATCAAGTATTAACTAATCCTGTGATTTAAACAAATATTTAACTGATATATGAAGATTCAGACAGACTATGATTCGGTTATGCTGATCCCACACTAGAGGATAATTGGGATGACTTTGGTCTGATTCACCCCCCGATGATCACTAATCACTGATCATTGAGCAGAACCTCGCAATAGCCAATGAGGGCGAGCTGACCAGGACATGTCACCACCCAAATAACAACAATGTTAGCATGTAGCAGTAGCTTGCACTAGCATGGTTTGAGACTAACAGCAAAACGTTATTTCCAGCTCGCACGTTTGATCATGTGAGCTTCTCAAAGATCACAGATCCCTGGAATAGTATAAACACCCAGCGTGCGTTCCTGCCTCTCGACTGAATCATCTGGTGTGTGCGTTCTTACGATTTAAATATTCAAAATCGGTGAAACCTGTCGTTATGTCTGTGGTCTCCCATGTTTTCTACAACCATTTATGATTTGAAAATCCTCTAGCGTGCCTCAGGCATTAATCAGCACATTATTCAGCAACTGCAGTGAAACTCTCAGTAAAAGTTTCCGAGCAAGGAAAAGAAAATCTGAACCAAATTCCTGGGAGTTTAAAGGGTTAAAAACAACTGCAACAACCACACACTGTGCTATAGGGGCTGTGTGTAAGTGTGTGTGTGTGTGTGTGTGTGTGTCTCATGCAGCTGCTGCTCCACTGCCTAATCGAGGGTAATTTGCCGAGAGCGTAATTGTTGGAGAGAAATCAGACTGAACATTACGAACACCAAACTCAGACCGGTTCGGGCCTGTAATCTCTTCTGGATAAAATCACCACTTTTACATTTTTACTAAAACTGGAACGATACTAAAAATAAGCAGCTTGAAACTTCATGTGTTGGGGTCAGATTACACCATTTATGGCGTTTACGCTTATACTCTCCGACACTTTCGGGGTATCAGGCCTGTAGTTCCAGGCGTATTTGAGATTTAGCTTGAGGTTTATAGTGTTGATGATCTCTGGTGTTTTGTGGTAGGATGTCAGCCAGTGTTTCAGTGTCTCAGTACTTTTTGTATTTGGACTTTTTATCTGGGATTTAAGTCTACAGTGTTTGGTAATCAGGCTTATATTCTATGAGGTGTTGAACTTTATAGTCAGTCTCAGCCATTGTCTGTTGTGGGCTGGTGTTTAAAAAACTTTCTTCAATTACCCCGTGTTTAGGCTGGTGTTTAAAGTAATAGTTTTAGCCATTTTTGACGTTTATGATTAAAATCTCTATGACATTCTGAGACAGTGATTTTCATGGTCGTAGGCTCATAGTGTTGACCGTGCTCTGGTGTATATAGTTTAATCACGTTCCCCATGTCTAGGTTTATAATCTGTTATTTCTTTCTGGCGTTTAGAGTAAAGGATTTTGGTCATTTTTGCCTGTAGTTTCAGGTGTTTTTGAGATTTAGCTTGAGGTTTATAGCCTTGGTGATTCTCTGGTGTTTTATGTTATAATGTCAGCCAGTGTATGGTCTTTACACTTGGAGTACAAGCTTATCCTGTTATCTATTTCCTGGTGTTTAGGCTTAAAGACTCAATCATTTTTTGATGTTTATGGAGGTATTGTCAGCCATTAGTGTTTAATTATGAAATGTTGGCCGGGTGTTGGTCTGGTGTCAGTGCGGGTAGCCATTTTAGTTTTTTTTTAATCTCAGTCTCGGTCTCATTTTTCTGACATTAAGGCTTATAGATTCAGCCATATGGTGTTTAGGATTATCTGACGCTTCCTTGTGTTTTTGATGTAATTGAGACAATTTCTGGTGTGAACGCACACAGCCTTGGTTATTTTCCAGTTGTTCTGGACATTTTATGGTATTTAGGCTTGCAGTGTTGGCCGGATGTTAGGGTTAGGGTTAGGGTTAGGGTTAGGGTTAACCCTAACCCTAACCCTAACCCTAGGTCTGGTGTTTAAGCCGATGGTTTTATTTGAGCCTTTTCCTGATATTAAGCCTCATTTACCTTCAAGGCTACTTTAATGTTGGTGACTGTAATTGAGCCATATCTGTCTCTAAGTTGAATGCACCTGTTCTCTGAAACACCTTCCCTCTTCACATCCATTTCCTGGGCAATCGTTTCAAACACTGCTTTCTTTTTGCTTCCTTACAGTTTTGCATGAATCAATTCCCCAAATCACCAATGCCCTCGTCATTCCACTGAATGTAGTCACTGCTGTTGCTGTCTTCAGTGATGTGTGTAACAGTCACAAGATTTCCATTCTGTGTGTTCTCATTCATGTCGCATGGCCACTTATCAGATGTTTATCCAGTTTTGGACCACATATGAAGGTCACAATACATTGTTTATTTATGAAATTTAAACTTTTCAGTTTTATTTAATGTAATTGTGTAGATGTTAATAAATAAATGTTCTGTCAAACTATTTTTATAATTCACGTTTTACAATTTTGTGATGCATATTGTATTCTGTAGAAATATCTTCAAATATCGTGATGTGATAATGTTATCATATCGCTCACCCCTTACCTGTGGCCATAGTCATAGTAACTGGTGTCCTCTCCCGTGCTTGTTCTCGGTGGAAAATTAAAGAAGGAGCCACTAAATGCAATGGCAGATACAAACGTATCACTAAGCATCATAGTCCAATCAAGAGTCCTACAGAAAAATGATGTTCAAACATATTACTGTTTCCCATTTCATGGAGGCTCTGTGGGGAATATTGGCAGCGTGAAGGCAGCATCACTCTACTGTGTGTGTGTGTGTGTGTGTGTGTGTGTGTGTGTGCGTGTGTGTGTGTGGATTAGATTCTGATGGTGGGGAATGGTTGAGAAAAGAGAATCCTGAGTAGCAGATCCAGTAATGAGCTCTCCCCTGTAGACATTTTCATTAGGGAGTGGAGCCTGGGAAACACAGCCTGATGGCACATCTGAATGAGTGCAAATTCAATGTCAAAATAGATTTGCTAAATTGGATTTGTATGGAGTGAAGCTGGCAGTGGCGGGAATGCAGGAGCAGGACGGTACGAGGAGGCCTCGCGCCTCAAACACACACAGCCAAGGCAAGGATTAGCTTAACATGAAGAACCAGTCCAACGTCCTGGAGAACGGCCTGATTGTGTATCATGTACCAGACAGAGAAGAATGATTAAAATGTCGACAGTTAGGTATTATTAGAAGTTAAAGGATTTATCCTGATCTGAGATCTGACAGAAGGTTGGATTTAAAGGACAAGCGGTACGTGTCTGACAAGCCGCCCATGTTGGAGGTTCTAGCTGCCTCTCCAACATTGAGGGGTTAATTAGCATTTCTTCTGTGACACAGTCTGGGATTGCTTTCCACTGAGGAAGTTTTAGGATCCAAACATATTTTGGATATTCTGATTAATTCCTGTGTGTAACAGAGGCTCAGAAGTGTCTAACACAGATGTGAGAGAAGGTTGGATTTAAAGGATAAGTGGAATGTGTTTGAGAAGCTGTTTGGATGTTGGTTTGAAGTTCTGGCTCAGTGTGAGGAGCTTATGATGCTTGAGGATCTTGATAAGTTTGGGATTGGAATTCTGGTTGAAGTGTGTATTGAGACTGCAGTTGGATTTCGGATTTGTGGTGAAGGTAAAGTTCAGGATTCGGGATCTGGTCGGACCTGAGGATCTAATTAGGTTTGGAGATCTGGGTGCTGGTTGGGATTTGGATTTGTGGTGAAAATCTTTAACGTTTAGGTTAATAATTTCAGAGCATTTTCTGATTATTGTCTTAGCCACTTTTTGGTTTAATCATGCAAGTCCAGGCTTCTTCTGGTGTTTATGCTTAATGTCTTGGTCACACTGGGGTTTATACGTAGTGTGGAGATTGAGGTTGGGTGTAGGGTGTGTGGTGGTGGTCGGGCTTTAGATTATGTTTTTTTTTTTGTTTGGCAGTATTTGGGGGCAGTCTGGGTTTGCTTCTGATATAGTGTTTAGGTGTGGTAGTGCTGGTTGAGTTCAGGATCGGGTACTGATTGGGTCTAAGGTTGGTTTGGGTTTGGCACTTTAGATTCGATTTGTGCTGACTGGGTTTGGGATTTAGGTACTTGTTGGAATTTGGATTTTAGTTTCGTTTGGTTTTGGGATTGGGGTACTAATATGTTTTTTCAGTTCTGGTTGGAAGTTTATATATTAGAGTTGGTTGGAATTTGGATTTGATTACTAGTTAATTTTGTGTTAGAATGTCTGTTGGAATTTGGATTGACATGCTGGTTTAGATTGGAGAACTAGTTGGAGTACAGGTCAGTTTTGGGATTGGCATGGTAGCAGGATTTTGGATTAGACCACTGGTTGCAATACTTGTAGGAATCTGAGTTGGGGTGCTGCATGGGTGTGGGATTTCGGTACTGGTTGTGTTTTTTCTGATCAGGTTTGGAGATTGTTTTTTTGGTTTTTTCTCTTTAGGGTAGCGATCAGAATTGATCTGGGATTGGGAGGCTGATTGACTTGGGTTTGGGTTTGGATGGTGCTGGTTGAATGTGAAGATTTGGGAATCTAGATGCATCAGAGTTTGGGGTGCTATTTGCATCCAATGAACTACATCACTCCTCACCATGGCATACATCCACCTGACATTAGATTAGGATTCTAACACCTCTGATACTGACTGAATGCTAACAGGAAGTGTTTGCTGGTAGTGGTGTGCACTCTGGTTACCTGCCCTACATTGAGGGGTTAATTAGCATTTCCTCTGTGGTGCAGTCTGGGATTTCTTTCCTCATCTGGGAATTTTTAGGTCCTGAACAAATTTGGGATATCCTGATTAATTCCAGTGCATAACGGAGGCTCAAATTTCTCTAACGTGCCATAACAGAAAGATGGAAGAAATGACTGCGTGTCAATTTAAACACTCCTTCTAATTTGTAAAATCGTCTCAACACTCTGATACCTTTGGGAACTCAGACCTAATTAGATTTTATTCTTTAACACACTTCGTTTTCAATATAAGAGTAAAGAGAGCAGGGCGATGAGAGCGGTTTCAGAATGAACATCTGTAGATGTTGGAATGGCAGCGGAAAAAATAATCCAAGGTGGCGTCTCTTTGGAGTAGGATATAATTAGACTTTTCACATAAAATCATTTGAGAGTATTTACTTCACACATTGACGTACACCATAAATGTTGTCATGATCTTCACGATATTCTCCAGAAACCTGGCCTCTATGCCTGGCTGAAATGCCATCAGAAGAATCAACGTAGCAGTCGCTTTCACTTAGATTTAATCAATTACTACTGTTAGACTGATTTGATGTCAGATTTTGGGCACACACTTACTTGATTTGTTTTATGTAATGCGTCAGTCTGACTACCGCTGCCACAGAAAGAATCAATGATCGTGATCTTAAGTTACAGGATCACACACAGCACGATGTCTCAAATGCAGGTTCTGCCATCACTATTTGAAGCTAATGTTAGAAATAGTTTTCAGATGAGATCACTGATGTGATGTGTTAAAGCATCTATTGTGTTATTTTCACAATCTCAGAACCGCGGTACGCCTCACGCGCCTCAGAACGCCTTTTATCACGTGTAGTCAGTTGTTTGGTGGACGTGGCAGCGAGCTCACTACACAAGCAATCGCAGACTGCAGCGTCCTGATCTCCAGATCCCACTTTCTCTCAAAAGTTTTATATGAAAGTTGCCTTCGTGAAGATCAGCCGAGTGTGGTGCTCGTGCCTGAGCTAACTGTATACAGAAATGAGAAAAAATGGGAAATAAAAGTTGGACGTGGGATTGGTTGTTTAGATCTGGGCAGTGAGGATTGTCTGTTCTGCAAAGAGAACTGGAGATGCAAAGAAACATGGCTATTTTATATGAAATTACATCATTTCTTTTTATTTCTGCTGTTCCTAACAACTGTTTGGGTTTGACATGACGCATGATATCTAACAGAAACATTATTATTGTTCTAAATAGGTGGATGATCAACTGGATCCTGGGATCTGCTGCAATTGATGTAAATTAGATTTCCTCTTGGTCTCTCACGGGCTGAGCTCACACTACACGATTCATCACTTAGAAAATCAAACATGCTTGAAAATATTGGCACATCTGTGGCAGATTGTATGAGAAATCTGCATCTTTGGACTGTAGTAGTACACATGGAGTGTTTAGTGTACATCATGAAGTGATTTATAAACAACTCATTTATCCTGGGTAAATCTATCAGAGTTACTACACACACAATCTTAAAAACAGCATTGAACACACACATGTCTGGAAAACTAATCCCATCCAAATAGTACTTTAGTTTTCTGTCTGTCCTCAGTAATAATGTTTCCTCGGGTTTCAGCTCAGACACTAATTTCCACCGCACCATTTACAGAAATAAAGGTTCTCTGTAGCATCCTATGAGGGAAAACCTTCACCATTTTATGTAGACGCCTACAAATCAGCTTTCCCTGTTCCCTACAGTAGGACCCTCAAACCTCCAGAGAACCTCTGAGGAACCGTTGAGGAACCCTTTATTATAACAGGGAAGCCACTAAACCTACTGATGCAAATGTGCAGATTAGATTAGATTTTATGTAGTTGTGTGTCAGGGATTTTTTTGTGAATTCTTGAGATTTTATACAATGAAGAATTATAAAAATGAACACTTTCTGTTTCCAAAATTAAAAAAAAACAGGTTTTGGCAGGTTGTGGCATGCTCAGAGTTTGGCAGAGGTTTAGATTTTGACAGGGACTTTGTTAAACACTCGTATTGATCTTTGCAGCTTTCTCATCAGACAAGCCAGTTGCTGCTTCTTGGAAATCTGCTCCGAGTTTCTTGTCTTTTTTCTTCATTATGCTCTTTGCTGTGTAATAAATGCAGCGTTCTCTTGCCAGCGAACAAAAAGTCGCATTCGTTTTCTTAACGTAGGACCTCAAAATATTTATAGCGAGCTCTAAAAGCTTGTGAGAGTGCAGCAAGATACACAAGAGATACACAGCCATCCTCAGGCTGCCAATTACGTCTTCTCAGAGGCATCGGGAAACAAAGGATGGAGGTACGACATGGCACTGCTGTTTCTGGGCGATTGTTACGTCTCAGGCCGTGGTCTTGCTTTGCTGATTGCATTAGCACCTGTGCTGCATGCTAACGGAGGCTTCTGCAGATAGCGGAGCGAGGGAGGGAGAGAGGGAGGGAGGTGAGGAGAGACGAGCAGGGAGGAGGGAGAGAGTGAACGAGATGACGTTGGATACACACTTGGTTGTCATGTGAGCAGGTAGCCATGTGGAAATGGCTCTGCGTTCTTCAGATAGCTCTCTGAGATGCGTTCAGACCTCTGAAGAAGAAAGAAGGCATTGTGATTCATTATACACTCTGTACACAAAGAAGTATGTAGAGTGTATCAGCTCATGGGTTCTGTGGATGGCTCAGGGTACTTGGTTTCTAAAGGGCTTCTTCTGTTTGGCAGAAGCTTCGGTAGTAGGTTTAATGTTACCTTTAAAAACGACTCAAGATCCCTTTATGGTTGTAAGAGTGTATATCATGACTTTGATGAAACCTGTAGCTGTTTTCTTTCTCTCATATCCTCCACTGTATAATGATTTCACTAACGTTGCTTTTCCCAGAAGCTCATCAGATTTGTCCCATGTAATGGGTCTTGAGGTAGACACTGCAGACAAACAGCTTCATTTAACAAAAATACAAAAAATGCATGTCACATAAATCTTTGCAGGTTAATTGGTCATTCTTTGTTCATTTATTTCATGTATTTCCATTCATAAATTTCGAAAATCATTTCTTTGTTTAATCAGATACTGTTGTAGAAAACGTTTTTGTACACCATTTTCAGAATAAAATGGATCACAAATCCCTAAATAATCAATATTTTGAGAAGTCCCTCATACTGATTCTGAGAAATTATGCACTGTGGTGTTAATGCGTTCCCACGTTACTCAGTGGTTTACAAGGTTTAAAGAAGAAACTATTGTTTATACCATAATAACACACTACTGGGAATTTATAACAGGAAATGCCCGTTTCAGAGATACCTACAGGAATGAGGTGACGGTGGAATGGGCGGGGCTTACGGCTGGAAATCTTTTTTAATCCGTTAGTCAGGAAAAAATAAGCCAATGGTAATCGACATTTTGAGAAATCCGTCTAGCTTCCTAGGAATGAGTGTAGAAAATGTGATGTACGCTTCTAAACTCTTGGCTTTAGACAAAAACAACAAAAAAACCCGAATGTAAAATAACACTGTGATTTATGGTGTTTCTGCTGTAGTCAGTGTGGTTTATGACAGATAATGACATACAGATCTGGAAGCAAGCTTTTCAGAGACAGGTATCAATGCACAACAAAGTTTTTGCTTCTTGAACACTGTTGGTTGTTTCTTATAGATTTTTGGCTGCTGATCACGAATATCACATCATAATTTACCCATCACATACCGTTTCAGAGAAGTCTTCAGTTTTGTCATGTTTTTTTCTAATATTCATATATATCGCTCATGAGGCGATCCACATCTGATAACACAGTCTGTATTGAACGATTTGGTCAGAGATTTGGGTCTGTCAAAAGCAAAAGCCGAGCTGCTGGGTTCAAGACTGCAGGAATGGT
>JAQQZU010000039.1:343975-364782 GCA_030068025.1 Parauchenoglanis punctatus | reverse complement strand
TGATGCAGTAAAACCAAAACTATATTTGTGCACCCCAGTAGGTACCTGTCACAATCAGCAACAACTGTTCAGGAAGCAAGACTTTTCAAAAACATTGTTGTGCAGTGTATATGACAGGCTGTGATTGTGACGGGGGCGGGGCTTAAAGCCTTTTTTGAAGTTTCTAACTTTCAGCTAAAGCAGTGGCTGTGAGGGGGAAAATATAAGAAAAGATTGAAATAAACAGGTTACCGTTCAGTTTTGGACAGTTTTAATACTGCAGTGAAGATGTGTTAAGCAATTGTGTTAAAGATGTGTAAAAAATGAAGATAAATCTGAGAAATCTGTGTTAAATCCTGAGGTTCTGCGCTCAGCTGAGAGGTGTGAACTTTATCCCGGGAGTGTAAATGATGGACAGCGAGGCAGCAGTGAGGTGTTCATGTGTGAGCTGATTATACTGTAGTAGTGATTTATTGGTGTTTAATTCCAGAAAATGCTCAAGCACTTCAATGCTTCAGAGGTGAACTCCATACATACATCTTTATCGATTCATATATGAAAAAACATATTGTTTGAAGGTTGATGTGTTCAATTACTGCACAGAGATGACATGATAAAAAATATGGTTCGGTTTGGTTTGTATTATTGTTCTTTGTGTAACAGAAGAAATCCTGGAGTATGAAGTCAGGACGGTTCTCTACGCTCTGCACCGGAGATGCCACAATATCGCTTTCTCTTTCGATTCCGATACCGAAACCTCGAGTATCAGCCGAAACCCATCTGATTTCCTTTTCAATCTAAGCTTTACAATAAAGCACTTTAAAATAATTCAGCTGAAAACACGACTTACACAAAACTGCAGCGTTCACACAAAATCACTTAAGTATAAACGTAAAAAAATCAATTCTAACAAAAAATACAATCAAGTCTTTTTATACCCGAACATTTCTGGCTCCAAAAACAATTCCATCATTTCCTAATTTTCACTTGATAAAGGGGACATGTCATGGAAAATGTTTTCTCTTGCTGTTTTGGAAATAGGATCGGTGGATGTGACTTGGGGACGCACTCGGACTTTCACAGGGGCTTTTAGCTTCCCGGTCTGTAATGGCGATAGATAGAAGCTAGGCAGAGAGAACAGGCCAATTAGAATTTTAAATAGCTGTTACTCATGTAGAACCTTCCCTCATCATATGACCGCCCATAGCAATCTGAACCAGGAGGATGGGGAGGAGCCAATTACCTGGAAGGAACAAACGGAGATGTCATGGAGAACACGCAAGTGTGCTGTTTCAGGATGCACAAAAACCTGAGTCTGGGTAATCTTCCAAAGGAGGTTAATACACAGAAAGAGTAAGAAGATCTGCTAAAAAGAACGTCTCGTTCCTGAACTGCACACCACTAATTCTACGGTTGTGGTGGAAAGAGTTCTCGTTTAAAGATGTCAGCCAATCAGAGCAAAGCTATTTACACATTTAATATTTAAAGACACAAAATTTGCTGCATAATCAGACTGTCTAATTCTGTAGGCTCTTCATGCTAAAACGGCATGAGAAAAAAGAACCAAATGTGTTTTAGGGAAAAAACTTACAAACTTTCTCATGCAGGGCATGTCCCCTTTAAAGGATTATATCAAATTCATTCTTTTTTTCCGAGATATCTGATTTACTGATTCTGATCCTGCGTATCGGATGTGTGGCGTCTCCGCGCTGCCTTTGTGTTTATGTCTTATGAAGCGGATAGAAACCATCTCCTCTTGTTGCAGAAGTTGCTTAGTTAAGAAATCCCCTTTGTGTTGTTATTTGTCGTTTTGATTCATTAAGGAATGAAACCTAAAATCCAGCGCTCTTTACATCAGAGAATTAAATTGATACGTCTTTGGTTATTTTTTTTCCTGATACATTTGCTCTGTGCTTTGAGAACGGCGTTCTGTCTTTGTTTGCGCTCTGTTTCTCGGCCAAACACGTCTTTCTGTGTGCATTAAAAAACAGAGAGCAATTTTCTAAAGATTCTCCTCTTGATCAATAGCGCTTGGCTCGGCCTCGCTCGCCGCAGATGAGTTCAGTGGCCAAAAAAATGTCCCTGAAATAAAAACTCAGGAGCAGTGAGTGAAGGCACCTGGGCTTCAGTTATCATCTCATCTCTGAGGTTCTTCATCTGTTCTCCTGAATGGTGGGGAATTTCAGCATGTGTGAGTCACACCTATGATAGGACGTTAAAGTCACATGACAGTCGGTGAAGTCTGGAGGTGAGGAACGAGGTGGTGGATTTTTTCCCTCCAGATGTTTGGATGTACTACTACTCGAGAAAATGTCCTCCAAATGATCCCAGGCTCGCTGACATCTCTGCCTGCGTACATAAATAAAACTAAGAATCTAGTATTTGGATGTTGTTAGAGTTCACACTGTGTGAAGATGCTCTGCGGAGACACAGCTCAGTTTACTGTAAAATCATTTCTTTACTTTACTGTTATAAAAATAGAGGTTTTGACATTTTCAGTATAAAATCTACAACAGTAATTCACACGTTAGGAAATTCCTTCTAATTAGCCATATGAACATGTAAAAGGTCCTGAATATAGGCAATCTAAAAAAGAGATTTCTAGTTCTGAATATGGAAAAAATATTTTTAGAAAAGCAGTTTTATAAGCATGATGTGTTTTCTCTGGAGTAAATGTGCTTTATAAAGTTTCTAAAGGAAATTGCTGTATTTTCAGCCCACTGACATTATCAGTTAAGTCTTCTCTAGGATCTGGTGTTTATTTCTATTTTATTTGCTAGTTCTTAAACATGTTATCATTTTCTTAACGAAACTGATACTGATATGGTTTTAAATTTCACCTGTTTGAGCTTTTATTTAAGCTTTCCTTCTTATTCCTTGTTAATTGTTTTGTGAATATTGAATTAGAACAGTGTCTGATTTCTAGTAGTTTTTAAACTAAATATCGTCAAGCACGTGACGTGTTTCATGAATGATTATGATTTTTTGTCATTACATCTGGGTTTAATGATTATTGTTTATCAGAAATGTTTTGCTCTGTTCACAGTTTTTTTTATATTAGACTGTCTATAAAACACAGATTATGACATTTAGACTGCACAGGCCTTGAAACTAAACCTGACTAACCGAATTCAGCAAGCTAACACCTGCATCATCATGCTAGCAAGCTAGCTAACAAATGTAATCTGTGTAGCAGAAGCTTTCTCCAAGGCTACCTGCCATAACTGCAGGTGTTCTTAATGAAGTAAAACGTAGTGATATTCGTAGCTGACGTATGTGAAGAAGGTTGTTTTATTTTTTATTTTTTTGTTAACAATGGACTTTTCGTTCACCGGTGACAGTTTACTGGCTAGCCTGCTTTCTGAGCTAGCTAATTAGCCTAAGTGTCTGTTAGCTTGCCAGATACTGATAACATCGTATCAGAAGATACTTACAGAAGACTCCACAATAAATAAAAAAATCAATAATTTAAAACCCGCTGGAGCAATGCGTCGTCTCGCACCAGAAAACTCATCTTGGTAAGGCTAATCATTAGCCTGTGTCTGCGAGTCCCACACAGAGGAACAGCATTCTCAGATATATCGACTTTACCATGAAAAATCATGAAAAATCACTTGCTCAGGAAATTTTCCTTTGCAAAATGAAATCTACAAATGCAAGTTGTCAGATGTACATTTTAAACACTACAGATACTACTTTACATTTATGTGACGAAGGTGTTGTGACTGTTTCTGGTTGTGTTTATGTGCATTTTATGCTTGTCAAAGTCAAAGTGAACTTTATTGTAATTCAGACCATACAATTCAAGACTGCATAGTAGAACGAAATTGCGTTTCTCCTGGCTCAATGTGCAAAAACACAAGGACATACTAGACATAACATACATGACATACAGAACAGAACATAAGCACGTACTACAGACTACACACAATACAGTGTCAAATATTGCACAGAGTTAAATATTGCACAGTGTCTCACATTTGCGGTGTTGTTTCACAAAATGTAAGTGTAAATTACTTAAATATAGTGTGACTAGGACACTCCGTAACACTGGTGAGGTAAAGTGAACGAGTGATAAGCTTGTGTTTGTAACAGTAGTGTTTCACTGTCATAACAATCCTCCTTCTATTCACTGAAAATCAACATGAACTTTTTGGCCCAGAAGCTTCCTAATGTGAGACGCTTCATATGTCCGGAGACTGTTGATCTGCTGTTGAGTCACAATTTTGTAGTCTTCAAACTCGGTCTCAGGAGCCTGTTTAAGACGTGCCTGCTAACTCGGACCCTTCACAGTACACAGCTATATAATCTGTATTCTATACTGTTACATCAGCTCAGAGAGAGTTCATTTTGACACTATGTTGGTGTTTATTTTGTCCCGATCTTTACTGTGTTAATGTAACACTTTCTAAAGTATTAATAATAATGCAGCTCAGATGCAGAGTTAAAATAGCTTAATGCATGGTTAAAAATGAACTCTGTTTAACACCAGAGTGTGGTTTCATAACTCTGTAGTTGAATCTCCTACACATCTCAGTGACACTGACTCTCTTACACAATTGATTCCTTTAGTGTTAAACCATGTTTTTACAGCGTTAATTCAACTCTATATTTAACATGCTTGTTAACACTGGAAAATAGACTCAAAATAGAGGATTTTGCTGTGTATCTAAATTCTGTCCCATTTTGAGTGAGAACCTTCATAATATCAATGATTGAACTACTCTTAATTTATAACCTTCACAGACATTTGAATCTGACTCATCTTCCCTCGGAACACTCACGGATATTTCATTCTAACGAGTTCTGATTGTCCAAGTCTCTGACCCCTCTCTGCGGTGTGTTTGTGTGTCAGGTGAGTGCGGATGGCAGCAGGCTGAGCCATGCTTGGTCGCGCTCTTCGCTGTCGCCCAGCGGCCCCGCGGTCCCTCAGATAGCCATGAACAGCTGCAAGTACAATGGCGGCGTGGTGAGACCGCTGGGCAGCAGGAACCTGGCCGATCTGGACTCGGAGACACAGCCGCTGCAGACGCTCCACACCTCCGGCCTTGAGGTCGTGGTGTCAAAGGGCAACGGCGACGAGCCGGGCAAACCGCTGCGCGAGGATGCCAGCAACGCACCGCACAAGAGGAACAAGGACATTGGCTACAAGCTCGGCCATCGGAGGGCGCTGTTTGAAAAGCGCAAGCGGCTCAGCGACTACGCCCTCATCTTCGGCATGTTTGGCATCGTTGTCATGGTGACGGAGACGGAGCTCTCGTGGGGGGTTTACACAAAGGTGAGCAGCGGCGTAAAAGCACACACCTGTCATTATGAACATCTGTATAAAGGTGTAATGCGGATAAAGAAAGATAGACGTGATGATGGGGGTTTGACCTGCGTCTGCTGATGACGTCATCTTGCTGCCCGTATTGGACTTGACTGAGGCTTTGTCTCTGGTGTAATACTGTTTTTTTTCCTGCTTCTGATTAACAATTAATGATCTCAATTAATCATATAATTATCCAGAACTGTTGAGCATCATTAAGTTCACGTGTAAACGACCCAGACATCGCCACGACAACAAGTTTCTGTAGGATGGCCAGGTATATAGCGCATGCTGTTTACACGTAATTACATTACAGCACAAAAAAAACAGAAGTTGGGAAGCGGGTGTAGCTTCTAGTTGCCTGCATTAGCATTTATTCAGTTTATTCTTATTAAATAGTCGTTAACCAGATCAGGAATCCTGCCCAACTGACCAGTCTGGACTGTAAATAAACGTATGTGATCTGTGGTGAAGAGCAGTGAAGTCGTCCTGATAAACAACATGCCGTTCCATGGTCTTAGTTTAGCACCTGTTCAAGTTTTGCGAGCAGATTCATTCATGGCTTTATCTGTGTAGCAGCACGGACACAGGAAGCTAAAATACAGGAAGCTAACAGGAACAGGAAGCTAAAATACAACATCCAACTGGATATCTATCACAATACATTGGAATCTGTCTGTGATTCCCGACACTGTCATCAATCATCCAAAGCCTAGTCTGAATCAAAAACAGTTGCAGATCGGACCATGACCAAAGTTTTCTTTCCCACGGCGTCCAACATTTTCTTCCTGCGATTACGATCACAGCTGATGGGTTCATAACAAAGTCATGGCACACGACAAGCTACTTAACACTAAATGCAAAACGAAAAAGAAAAAAAACCAACTGAGTAAAATCTTGTGTTTTTTATAATTCAAAAGAGTAAAATGTACACAGTTGTTAATATAATATAGTATAATCACAGTACATATTAACTTTGCACGATGTCGCTAATGTACAGAATATTTTGCAAACTTGTCAGAAATTTACTTAACATTTGCAAAACATATGGATGGAAAGCTAACCTTATAGCTTGAGCGTGATGCGATGCCGACAGTGTTCAGATAAACATCGCCAGGGGACTCCTTTAAACCTCTGAGTAAAGCAGTAAATATAGATTACTGTTATCTAATTAATCCACTCAGGTAATATGGGATGTCTTAAATGTCTAAAAAAATCAATAAGGCCAGTAAAAGCATTTCTGTTCACTGGGATGGACAGACTTGAAGTGCAGAAGAGAGAAAGTACAACATGAGTCGCAGGAGGACAGGAACGCAGGAGGACAGCCAGTGCCTGGTTTTAAAAAAATGATTCCTGTTGTAAAAACGGACTTCCTTTTTGGATTAATGTCATTGTGTCCTGTTAGACTTCACTACAGCTAGATGTTCTTTATAAAGGAAAAACACAGCAGGGTTAATCAGTGAAATATGTCTGGAGCTGCTCGAGAAGTCTGTTTTAGGAGTGATAAATAAATACACTCGAGACACACTCTTTAAATGTTATCCCTCTGCCAAGTAGCTTAATTTAGCAAACAAGCTAGCATACTTTTTTGTCTTTCCTTTCTTTGCATTTTAATTCTGTTCCATTTTCACTATAGATTTCTTTCTTTTGATCTTTTCTTCATCTTTTTCTATATTTTATCACTTAATCTATATTTTTCTTATTTATCTTTTAGTCTTGTTTTTCCCTCCATCATCTTTTCCCTCATTCCTTTATCCCTCCCTGAATCTTCTTTCTTTTTTCCCCTTTCCTCTTCATTATTTTCTTCTTTCCCATCTTAATCCTGTTTTGTTGGTTTTTTTTAAATATATTAAAAATATATAGAGTATTTATATTTAAATCCCTTCTGTTCCTGTCTTCATTTCTGAGCGCTCCACAGTTTAATTCCAGTGGAGGTATTTTTTAAACACTTTATAAATGGCAATAAAGCACATAAAATTAAACATTAGGAAAAAAAAACAAGATTTGGAGGACAAAATGAACAGCATCGTTTAAAATCCAATTACATTACGGCTGCACAGAGACTTTTACTTCACTGAAGATATATATCTCGATGTTGAACGCAGGATCCTTTTAAAGAGCTTTTCCTAATTTTAGCCCCATGGCAGATCCACTGAGTTTCAGCGGCCACATCGGACGAGGACGCTTCTCCTGTTTGGCTCCTGACACAGACGAGCTTGTTAACGTCGCTTAAATAATTGAGCGAGACTATAATTAAGAGCGAGTCCTCTCAGCCTGTCCGGTGCGATAAAGGAGCGAGATTCAAGCTGAGCTTAAGAACACCACGATCACGAGCATCCAGCTCTGATTCAATCAGTCACTCACGCCGAGGTCTGGAGTCTCCGATGACGGACGTGAGTCTGAGTGCACTTCCAAAAGCTGCTTTAATTTGATCGGCTATTAGGAAGCAATATGAGATTTTACTCAGCTTAAAAAAATTAACATTATTGAAAACTGAGACGAAAATTCTCTCAGAAACCCGAGCCCTTTCTCTGATATCCGGACAGATTTCAGAAAGAAATGTGTTGAGGGAATTAGGACAAGAAAGAAGCAACTAGAAAAATGATGAGTGATGAAAGAGAAATAGGAATAGGGAAAAGAAAGGAAGGAACTGTAAATGGAAAATACAATAGGAATTTTAGAGCAATTCTGGATCAGCATTCGGTCAGAGTATTTCAGTCTTTCTCCAGCATGTCAGTATTTTTCCTTTCCCCTGTTCAGATCTGGTTCAGGAAACTGACTGCAGACGTTTTGTGTAATGTGGGAGTGTCTCATTGTAGAGAGAGAGAGTGTTGTTGTTAAGCTGGCATGGTCAGATAGCTTCAATGACATTCATTTCCATGATGCTATTAGAGAGAAATGTCATCTGAGAGCAGGTCACCTCGAGAGAATACTCTGCTCATGATTTATATCTGGTGCACACTGGTACTGTTAGTAAGGCTCTGTTAGTAAATGAACACTGTTAGTAAGTGTTCATTTAGTTTAATCTGCTTTAAAATCTTATCTTAATTTCTTTTTCAGTTTAATAAATAGCAATTAAACAACAGCCTTACATCTGTTACACACTGCAGTACTTCTGTTGCACTCTGCAGTAACACTGCAGTATGACATTTATGCAATGCAGGATTACTGTTACACTCTGCAGTACTTCTGTTACACTCTGCAGTACTACTCTTACACTCTGTAATACTTCTGTTACACACTGCAGTACTTCTGTTATACTCTGTAATACTTCTGTTACACTCTGTAGTACTACTATTACATACTGCAGTACTTCTGTTACCCTCTGTAGTGCTTCTTTTACACTCTGTAATAATTCTGTTACACTTGGCAGAACTTCTGTTACACTCTGTAATACTTCTGTCACACTCTGCAGTACTTCTGTTACACTCTGTAGTACTACTATTACACACTGCAGTACTTTTGTCACACTCTGCAGTACTTCTGTTACACTCTGCAGAACCTCTGTTACACTCTGTAGTGCTTCTGTTACACTCTGCCTTACATCTGTTACACTGCAGTACTTCTGTTACTCTCTGTAGTACTACTATTACACGCTGCAGTAACACTGCAGTATGACATTTATTAAATGCAGGATTACTGTTACACTCTGCAGTATTATAGTTACACTTTGCAGTACTGTTACAATGTGTAACCATGCAACAGAAGTACTGCAGTATGTAACAGTAATTCTTCAATGCATAACAATACTATGGCATGTAACATTTCAAATCAATGAAATTTTATTTGCATAGCACTTTTAACAATGGATACACAGGTCACAGTAGTGTTGCAGTGTTTAACAGTAGTACTTCAGTACATAACAGGAATGCTGCAGTGTGTAGCAGTACTATGGTATGTAGCAGAAGTAAGGCAGTGTGTAACAGTAGTACTACAGTGTTTAACTGTAGCTCTGCAGTGTGCAACAACAGTATTGCAATCTGCAACAATAGTATTACAGTGTGTCAGAGTAGTAATACAGTGTTTAAACCATAGTACTGCAGTATTATAAAAGTGGTACAGCAGTATGTAACAATATAACGGTAGTACTCCAGTATACTCTGGTAATACTGTTATTTGTAACAGTATTGCAGTATGTATCATGTATGTATGTATATGTATGTAACAGTATCACAGTAACACAGAATAACACAGTAATAGTGCAGTGTGTAAAATTGCAACATTTGAGTCCAAGCTGTAGCCAGTCCTGTACCTCTGTCCTAACCAATCACAACGATGTTTCTAAACACATGGTTGTGTTCTGAAAAGGTGTTCAGTGGTGTGTCATTCTTTACATTCTCATATTTAACCCATAATTATAGTAACAGTAACTTTTTTAGCATGAGCAAAAGATGAATGCAGTCTGTTGTCATTTAATATCTTTTGTTTAAAAACATGAACTTTTCTTTTTTTGTCTTTTGCAGGAATCCTCATATTCATTTGCACTGAAATGCCTTATCAGCCTTTCCACTCTAATCCTCCTCGGTCTGATTATTATGTATCATGCACGAGAAATTCAGGTAAGTGGCCGACTCAGCTCTGAAGGCATTTAGAGAGACGGGCACAGTTTAAAAGATTATACTACTGGCTCTGGTGCCAAATCCTAATGATTTTAAGTGTCACCAAAATATATCCAATACAAAATAAATGAATTATTGATAAAATAATACATTGTAATTCCATTATATTACATTTACTATTCTACTGCTGTTTTACACTCCCAGGAGGGACACATAATGCCATTATTTCTAAAGCTAATAGAAATTAGCTGATGTCTAACAGGAGAGATAACGTAGACATGTATTTCCAAAAATATCACAGTGGCAAAATGTGTCATTTACTTCAGTCCATTTATTGTCTTTGTCGCAGCTTTTTATGGTGGACAACGGAGCAGACGACTGGCGGATAGCCATGACTTACGAGCGCATTCTGTTCATCATGCTGGAGCTTCTGGTGTGTGCCATCCACCCAATCCCAGGACAGTACGTTTTCACGTGGACGGCGCGGTTGGCGTTCACGTACACGCCGTCTGTGGCCGATGCCGACGTGGACATCATCCTGTCCATCCCCATGTTCTTGCGCCTCTATTTAATAGGCCGTGTCATGCTGCTGCACAGCAAACTGTTCACGGACGCTTCATCACGCAGCATTGGCGCCCTCAACAAGATCAACTTCAACACACGCTTCGTCATGAAGACCCTCATGACCATCTGCCCCGGCACCGTGTTGCTCGTCTTCAGCATCTCCTCGTGGATCATCGCCGCCTGGACGGTGCGCGTGTGTGAAAGGTGAGGCAGCCAAACAGTGTGTGGACGAATTGGAGAAAAAACTCGCCGTGCGTCTTCTTATTGTTGTTTTACTGTTCACATTGTTCATTGTTGTGTTTTTTGCCCCTCCCCCTCCCTCCTCCCACCCCCACCCTACATCGCTGCTGGATAGGGGTCCAAAGTGAGTCTATGTTTGTTTTTGGGGTTTTTTTGTTTCTTTTTTTTGTCATCAGTGGAAAAAAAAATCAGTGCCTGTCCTTTGGTTGGCCCATGCCTTTATCAAGCTTTGTCTGGATACTGCAGATCAGCAATCATGCATTCGTCCCCTGGTGCACTGCATTGCTGACACCCCGGAGATCCCAAACTCTTAAATCTTATTATTTTTAATCCTTCAATTTTATCAACGCTCATGTGCAGAGCTGTGAGCAATCTCCATGTATTACGTGTCACTGTTAGGGTTTTGGGATTTTCACTTTCTTGGGCCCCATCCACAAAGATATGGATATTTTTGAAAATGTGGTTTTTATCTATTTAAAGAATTCCCATCCACACAGCGTGCTTATCTCCCTCCACACAAAAATGCAAAAGCAATATGAACAAGCTCACATATTCACTCCACCCCAGTAGATGGCAAGAGCATGTCATAAACAATTCTGTCAAACACTTTGAGAATAACGTTAAGAGGTCTGTATTTAGCGGTAGAGAAGCAGAAGTGCAGAAAAACCCCAACATGGCTAAAAGTTCTGAAACAAAAAATGACGGGGAGGTGGAACTTGTGTTTAATGTCAAGTGTAAATACAGTGTGTTCTGAGAGCAATACACATCAAGCATATTCTGTCTCACTGCAAAACACGTTATCAAATACGACGTTACAGACCACAACCTGGTCAGCAAGCATGATAAATGGAGTTGTATCACATTCATAACACACAAATCACACTGAAAGGGCATGCACAGCGCTTTCAAAACAGACACCTTTCACGTACACAAAAAAAAATGTCTTCACTTTTCAAAAAACTCTGTTTTTGTGTGGACGGGAGGAAAAAAACTACATTTTCAAATATATCCGTATGTGTGGGCGGGGCCTCAGACACCATGTGTGGTGAACATGGCTGTCTTCATCCTCATGGTTTTGCAGACCTGCCAACTTTAATGCATTTTGCGTTGGAGCTCCGCGCTTTAACTTCACGTACGCTGCTACGAGTTCTCTCTCAATGATCCACCAAAAGGACAGTCTTCCTTTCTCCTATATAAAAACAGCACATAAGTAAATCGACATATGAATCCTGAATAATTGATAACACGGTGATATTAACTGACGCCTGGAAGCCCCGCCCCCTTCCCCTGTCGACGCACTCGTCCCTACTGGATTTTCCTGCGTCCATGCTTTCTGCGGCGCTGAAAGGAGAATGTCCCGAGTTCGTTAATGTGAAATAAAATTGATCAGCATGTGTTCCATTTAGCTAACATTGCACATGTATTTAGATATCATCAGTTACGACAGCCACTGAGATTTGTTTAGCTGAAAATGGTACTTTTTTCAGCCACAAGATATAAAGGCGATGGGAAAAAGTGATTAAATAAACCTACAACAAAGTGTGAAATCGAATACATTACAGTAATTATAATTGGAAAGTCATTAAATACGCTTGTTTGCTCTCCGGTGCTGGTCAGCACGGATGTGTTCGCATAGCGTGGGCAGGCCCGTTACCATAGAAACTGGAGTGTGTGTATATACAGGATTTTACGGTAACCACCGGGGGAAAAGCTGCCGCTTTGTGTCTAGTGTTAACACCCCGTATACACACACTCCAGGTTCTACCTCAGACAAGATACTCGTTAAAGGACAATACTGAAAATGTAATGCGCATTTTTCCTCTTCGGGGTTGGCAGGTCTGGTTCTGTGTTTTTCCCCTACAAGGCCTCTTTTTCATTAAAAAAAAAAGAAAGAAAGAAAAAAGTTTGACCTTTGACCTGTGCTGGCTTGCAATTCTGGCCAGGGGAACATATTTGGCCCATATCTTGGGGGAAGGTGAAGACGACTCAGTGTAGCTTCTCCATGCCTCAGGCTGAGGGAGAGTGCTGATGCTAAGCTAGGCTAATCAGGTCACCGTGAGCCCAGTGGCTAATCTCCACACACTTCCCTTTTCCCCAGATTATGATCCAAACTGCCTGCTCCCGCTCTCCTCACACTCCATCCCGTCCCATTCCGCTGGCTGCTGTGGAACGACACTGAGGGGTGTGTGTTAGCACGCATGATGTGTTTCCCCTCGCAGACAGATACGTTTGTGAATGATTTGAACATCGACTTGCCTGTGAAATGTTTATTATGTATTATATTTTTCTTTGTTTGCTCTTGGTGTTGTCGTTATATACTTTTATAGTGCTTT
Source organism: Parauchenoglanis punctatus (assembly GCA_030068025.1). Lineage (NCBI taxonomy): Eukaryota > Metazoa > Chordata > Actinopteri > Siluriformes > Auchenoglanididae > Parauchenoglanis > Parauchenoglanis punctatus. The sequence continues at coordinate 351,799 of JAQQZU010000039.1, read as the reverse complement.
TGAACTTGAAAATACTTTGTTTTTGTTTGAGAGAATTTAGCCTACATGCTAATCCTATTTGTGTTCATTGTAAAGTATTAATGTCATTTTATGCTAACCAACCAAGCAGATATGCTTAATATTAGTCAAGATAATGTGTTTAGCATAAACTAGCTAATTAGCTAGTTTAGTATGTTTAAAACCTAAATTAATTAATTAATTAAAACGGAATAATAATTTCATTCCACAGGAACAGGATTTACGTAACGTTACATCTAAGCTAAGAAGATTTATAGCTAATTATTAAGCTAATATAGAGTTTATGAGCTAGCTAATTAAACTAATTTACTTAATGCAACTAGCCTGCTAAGCTATGTGTTAACTGGTTTAATAATATGCTTAACATATGATAGCTAATTATAATATACTGGATAGCAACAAGTAATATTTGACCTTTGCTAGCCCATTATGCTAATGTACATAATATAAATGTCCATAGAAGTAGGAGGATTTTCTTAGCCCTTATCACAGTAGGGTTGTAAGAGTTATGATATCAATTCTAAAAACATTTTACGAAGCTCACAAATCATTTAGCTCTGCCGTGTTGTGAAGTAAACCCAAGTGCTAGTTAGCAGTGTGTTTCTCCTGGCTAATGGTAGCCATGATGAAGATTTTGGAGGGATTAAATCTGCTAGCTCAGCACGTCGAGGCCTCAGGGGGAATAGCAACATTTCCCTCAGCGTTTTTCCCCGAAACACCACACTCCTGCCTCAGCTTTAAATCTCGGCTAATAGCACTCAGCTTAATGAGTCGTCTGTTAAATTCATAGCCGGGACGCAGGACGCGCTCTGATTGATTAATAGACACATAAACGGTCCATACAGAGCCACACTGCTGTCAGCAAACACACACACACACACACACACACACACACACACAAACAAATTAGCTAACATGACGGAGCTTGATATGCCGTGAGAAAAACACACACAGACACTGAGAATCTTGGTGTAGCATCTAACTGTGGCTAATTTGTGCCTAACTAAGCTGATGCACTAAATTAGCTAATGTAATGTGCTTAAAATATATTGTTAAACCATGCTAATAAGCTATTATAGTAATAAACTAAGCTTAAGGGATTAAGTTTGGAGTTAAGCTAGCTACCTAACAAGATGCACTTAATATTTGCTAGGAAAATAATTTAATATTTCAAACATAAAATACTGAACTGATTCATCTATGCAAGCTAACTAAAGAAATGTGCTAGCTAACTAATCTAATATTCTCCACATGTAGTAGTTTAATAATAATATTAGCTAACCATGCTAATATGCAAAAATTATTCTAGCAACATTAAAAAAAAAGCTATTCAAATGTTCAAGCCACACAGGCTAATGTGTTTAGCATGTATTAGCCAACTAAGTTGATGCCCTTCATATTTTCTAGCCAACTCAGCTAATGTGCTAGCAAAGAAGCTAATGTAATTAAGGTTATCTTATAGCCTCTAGAGTTTGGGAGGATGTCTTTAAAGTGTGTATTTGTTCATCTGTGCGGATTTTATCACACTGTAGACAGATTTTTATGTGAAACGGAATTCTTTGATTGATTTCCACAGCGCTCTCGAGGCTCAGAGTGGAATGTGTTCGCCAAATTACCGGCACCTCAGGATGTGCTTAGCTTGCTAGCGGTCTTTACACTATATGCTGCTTTATTCAGTAAAGTTTATTGTAGCAACTGATCTTCTGTAACTGAGCAAACCTGAGCGCAGGACAGACATGACGCAGGCGCAGACAACTTTCAAGCAAACAAGCGGCAGCGCTAACACACACGGCTAACACACAAGTGGCATATCTGTTCCCGGTTGTGTTTTTATCCAGCACACTTAGACCCACTTCTTCCCGCATCAACATCTGATCTGTATCGATCGAGTGTTTCAGAGCTCGTAAGGAGATCAGCTTTCTAATGTGATTGGGTTTCTCAGATGAGCTGTAATGGAAAGTATATCCGGCTCCCGAAATCAGACAGCTCATCCTTCAACTAGCAAGAAAGCATCAGCGCTGTCCGGTGTTCCTGATCTCACGGGCACTAAGGCGGAGCATTATAACGTTAAATGTTGGCTTTAAATAAAATCTTTACCCTAAAACAAGCAAAAGCAAGAGCTCTCTAAAGGGTCTCTGTTTGCTGCTTAGATGCAGTTCGCTAAAAACCTTTTCAGTTAAACTAGCAAATATGATTATAACATGCTAACTGTGGAAATTAAAACGAAGATGAGTAAATTACACTCTCTAACCATTCTAATACACTAATAGGCAAATTTATACCAGCAAGCTGAGTATACTAGCTAGCCATGCTAATATAGGAATATACAAGAAAATAAAAACTAAATAAAAATTAAAGTTAAATATATATATGATACAATATAGTGTATAATAAAGATATATTTTATGCAAATTGCTATATTATATTATTATTATATGTGTGTACAATATACATATTCATATGGGCATGAATGAGTTTTTAATGAGCTTATCAATGCAATGATTTTAATAAAAAAATATTTTTTGTAAACATTTTTATACATTATAAATTTATAAATGCTTAATTTAATAAAAGTGTGTTCTCCCTACTTCTTTTTTTTAATCCTTAAAGTTGGCCAATAATGAACTGTCCATGATAAAATGTTTCAACTGAGACAAAGTTACACCTTTACTTTGGAGCTGACAGGCTAATGTTGCTAGCAGATAGTGGAAAGTTGTCTCATATACCATTAATACCATTAATAAAGTAAAAGTCATTTTACTGTAAAAATATTTATCCAGATTAAAATAAACAAATCAAGATTTTAATCAATCCTCTATCATGGGAAGCAAACCCAAAACTTACAGAACATCCTGATATTGAGCTAGTGTATGTTTCTCTACTTATTTACAGCAGACGATCCTGAGGAAGTGCTGGTGAGGGCTGTGATACGCTAATCTGTTTAATCCAATGCGATCAGCAGGATTTGTCCGACTCACTCAAAGCCGTCTGATTGGCTAGCTCAGCGTCGCGGAAGCTATCAGGCTCAAAACAGTGCAGCGGTGCATATCGGCAGCGTTGGTCACATGATCGATGTTTCAGTCGTGTCCCAATTTAAACGTGGTGGTTATTTATGGTCAGTAATAAACCCTGTGGGTTTTTGCGTCTGCCTCCTCATGACTGAAACGTGCCCGACATGCGGCGCTTCACTGAAACACCACCAACATCTCACCCAACTGTTGCCAGGGAGGGCTGGGTTTCTTTTCATTCCAGGTCACGTTGTTGTTTATTAACGAAGCCGTTACGTTGTTTTGTCTCTGTTGTTCTTTCTTTCAGATATCATGATAAACAGGAAGTGACGAGTAACTTCCTGGGCGCGATGTGGTTGATCTCCATCACCTTCCTGTCCATTGGTTATGGAGACATGGTGCCACACACCTACTGCGGGAAAGGAGTGTGTCTGCTGACGGGAATCATGGTGCGTCTACGTCACCTTCTCCATCACATACAGTATACATGATTAACGCTTACAATAAACAATCAAGCTCCGAGTATCAATAAATAAATAGATGGATATCATTCATTTCATATTCGAGTATGTTCTATCTGCCATGCATCACTTTGCTAATATTTATTTATTCATGGTAGCAATGGTCTCGTTTATTAAACTTCTTAAATAATATTTATTATAAATATTTATAAAATTTATTATTCTTAAATAATAATAGAATTATAAGACATGGAATCAAAGAAAAACTAAACACAATAACAAAAGTATTTACATGAAGCTGGATCACAAGTATTAATTTAAAATGCATAATAAATAAATGCATAAGTACTACAGTTTGATTCCACATTAAATCTAGAACTCAAGGGTTCTTTGGGGTTTTTTCAAGGTTTTCTACTTGGACTCTGTTATAGGATTCTAAATAGAACCATTCATTTTTTTTCTGTAACAGTTATTGTATAAATGAGTCTGTAAACAAATTATGAATTCATTTGTGCGCACTCAATGAAATAAATGAAGGCTTATTTTAGGGAAATAAAAATCGTTTTTGCATTTATGGGAACGAAGCAGAGCGCAACAGAAAAGCATTCACACTATTGTCTGGAAGTTCGAATCCTGATGACGCTATAGCCGTCCGTGGCCAGGAAATCTGAGCGTGCTCTCTGGGTGGGAGGAGCATTCTCTCTCTCCCCTGTCACTCACAGAGACGCCAGCCAATCATGCGAGCCTGTGAGTGAGTATGTGGAAGAGGGCAGATAGCGAGTTCCTCTGAGGGTGTTTGAAAAAAGGCAGTCGGTTAGATTCACGTGTCACATGTTAGCCTTCACCCTGGAAGCTGCCATATGATAGAGTCCTGGCTGGGAATTGGCCAGAACCAAGCTAGGGAGAAAATGGGTGGAAATCGAAAAATAAAAATAAACAATGGGACAAAGAAGCAGCATTGAATTGTCTTTAAATAATCAGACCATATGTAAGCTACTTACACATACTGGAGCCACTGGTCCAGAAATGATCAATATATTTTTTGTATGTTACACTGATTTTTTTGTACTAATTTCATTTCTTCCTGCAGGGGGCAGGCTGCACTGCGCTGGTGGTCGCGGTGGTGGCCAGGAAGCTCGAGTTGACCAAGGCAGAGAAACATGTTCATAACTTTATGATGGACACTCAGCTCTGCAAAAGAGTGAGTCATTCTCTTCACACACACTCCTCCGTCCCAAACCACTTTTTTTAGATGATAATAAAAGCTGCGAGAGAGAGAGAGAGAGAGAGACATGAAGAGAGAGGGAGAGAGAGAGACATGAAGAGAGAGGGAGAGAGAGAGAGAGACATGAAGAGAGAGGGAGAGAGAGAGAGAGAGACATGAAGAGAGAGGGAGAGAGAGAGAGAGACATGAAGATAGACGGAGAGAGAGAGAGAGACAAGAAGAGAGAGAGAGAGAGAGAGAGAGACATGAAGAGAAAGGGAGAGCAGGAGCAGGACAGATTCGGGGAGCAGGGAACATTATGTCAAACTGTCAGCCCCTCAGCGTACAGCCAAATGGTGAATATGCTGATGCCGAGGCGCTGGCGAGTCGCTGAAACGCATTTTAATGGCAGAATTTTGTAGATGAAAGTCGGGACTGCAGGTTTTTTCAGAGTTCAGGCCTCTCGGAGCACTCAGCACGCTGCAGGATAGCGTCATCATTACTACAGCCTGCATGAGTGACGCTTCTGTGAAGTTCATTTCCTGTCATCATGTCAGTTTAGGTCTCTATAAAGGGGGCCAAAGTAAAAAAGTGCACAAGTGTGCATTATAAAGAGTATTAGAACGCAGCAGTGATTTTTGTCTTGTTTTGTTCCGTTTAATTGTTGTGTGACAGGTGAAGAACACGGCTGCTAACGTACTCAGGGAAACGTGGCTCATCTACAAACACACCAAGCTCGTGAAGAAGATCGACCACGCCAAGGTCAGGAAACACCAGCGCAAGTTCCTGCAGGCGATCCACCAGTGAGTATCGCGGCTCTCCTCTACAGCACCACAGCGCACCGTGTACGAGTTTCGTCTCACTACCTAGGAATGCTAGAGTCTGTTCAACACCAGGACCAGACATTTACCTTCAAAACCTCACGTTAGCGTTACACTTTTGCTGCTGTCGTGTCCTGAGTAAGAGTACTTTAAGAGCTCCATCTTTCCATTAGTGTGAAAATATAAAGAAGTTTAAAAACGCGGCTACATTTTGCTTTTCCGGGGAGAAACCTGTAATAGAACTACTAGCTAGTAACCCGTGAGCTGTGCTCCATGCAGTTTCTTCATCTGTTCCTAACATCAACTGGATGAAAATGGACAAGCATCAGCTCTACAAAGTGAAGCCGCCACAGGTCTAGCGCCTCTGCTGGCTGGCTGCGGTCCAATCTTTAGCCCCGCCCATCCCCGTGTGTTTCTGTGGCTGGGTTTCCATTGCAGCTTTGCACAAAATAGAAGCGATTTAAATCTGGGTTTTCTCCTCTCGTGATAGCTCTTACAGCGTGCTCTTTTTTCACAAGGGAAGCGTTTCAGAACATTGTTTTATCAAATCATCGGAAAAACCACCTCATGTGAGCGTAAAACTTTTTAGAAACTCACATTTCCATTACTTGCTTTTTAGTTTGCAATTCAAATTACACATTAAGCAAATGAATGGAAACGGCTAGAGACAGCACAGGCGATTTTCCACATCATTTTCTCATCTAAACTCTCTTTCCATCAAAAGTGTCTAAACTGAACAGTTAGTTTTCCCTATGCTGATATCTGCACATTTTTTTTAATTTTCCCCCAGAAAGTAGTTTTTAAAATGTTATTCTATCATAAAGTAAGGCTACACGGCTGACCGTCACATTCCTACTTCCTATTTGAACTTTTCTGGACACATACACTAACACAAACTGTTAGCCATTTCTATTACAAACGTTTGAAACATGGAGAGGTTTCAGAGGAAAAGGTCGCACTAGATTCCGAGCCATGTAGGGAAACCTTCTACACCTCTGTTTGCGAAAAGCTTTATGTGGTGGACAGCAGGCAAAATCCATTTTGAAAATATCTGTTTGCTTGTGGATGGTTAAAAGTCACATAAGACAAAATCACACACATGCAAAAAAAAACCAAAAAAAAAAACCTTTCGTTTTGTTTTAGCAACCCTGCAGTGCTAAAATTCACTGATGCTGGCTTTATTGATTTTTTACTTTTGTTTAGAACTAGAGCTGTACTTTTTGCCAAAAATTGACCAGATTATGTTCAGCTGAAAGGAAGCTCGCGCGCAGCAACACACTGAAGGTCACTTATGTTTTTCTTTTTTGCTCTGGTTTATAATGTTAAGTAACTAGAGTGTTAGTTTATGAAGAGACCTGAAATCTGCCCGATAGTTCAGTTTATTAATTAAAAGATGTCCAGAAATGTCCCTAAAGCCAGACGGACGAATGCGTTCCTCTCTGCAGTAATAATTCTGGTGTAAACTAAAGCGTTATTTCCGCCTTTGAGGTGTGTTGTAGCGCTGCAGGTGAGGTGGAGCTCTCACTGTACCAACACGCAGGTCACGCAACACAGGAGACTTTTATACACACACTGCAGGTCATTCACTCTGTAGCTGGAAGATACTGTATGTGTGTGTGTGTGTGGGAGTGTGAGAGAGTGTGTGTGTGAGAGAGAGTGTGTGTGAGAGAGTGTATGTGAGAGTGTGTGAGAGTGTGTGTGTGTGGGAGTGTGTGTGTGTGTGTGTGGGTGTGTGTGGGAGTGTGTGGGAGTGTGTGTGTGTGTGGGAGTGTGAGAGTGTGTGTGAGAGTGTGTGTGTGTGGGAGTGTGTGTGTGTGTGGGGAAGTGTGTGGGAGTGTGTGTGTGTGGGAGTGTGTGTGGGAGTATGAGAGTGTGTGTGGGAGTATGAGAGTGTGTGTGTGAGTGTGTATGTGAGAGTGTGTGTGTGTGTGTGTGTGGGAGTGTGGGAGTATGAGAGTGTGTGAGAGTGTGTGTGTGTGGGAGTGTGTGAGAGTGTGTATGTGAGAGTGTGTGAGAGTGTGTGTGTGTGGGAGTGTGTGGGAGTATGAGAGTGTGTGTGAGAGTGTGTGTGTGTGGGGGAGTGTGAGAGTGTGTGTGTGTGGGAGTGTGTGAGAGTGTGTGGGAGTGTGAGAGTGTGTATGTGAGAGTGTGTGTGTGTGGGAGTGTGTGAGAGTGTGAGAGTGTGTGGGAGTGTGAGAGTGTGTGAGAGTGTGTGTGTGGGAGTGTGTATGTGAGAGTGTGAGTGTGAGAGTGTGTGTGTGAGAGTATGTGAGAGTGTGTGAGTGTGAGAGAGTGTGTGAGAGTGTGTGAGA
>JAQQZU010000039.1:332710-343839 GCA_030068025.1 Parauchenoglanis punctatus | reverse complement strand
GAGAGTGTGTGTGTGAGAGTGTGTGTGTGAGAGTGTGTGTGTGCGCGGGTGTGAGAGTGTGTGTGTGAGAGTGTGTGTGTGAGAGTGTGTGTGTGCGCGGGTGTGAGAGTGTGTGTGTGAGAGTGTGTGCGCGCGAGTGTGTTCTGTGCAATTTGAGGTTTTTAAAACTGTTGTATGTTCCGTCTGTTTTGTCTTAAATCACTGCAGAGCTCAGAAGTAAGTCGTGTCTTATTATCACTTCTTATCTACTCATCTTCCTTTTCTTTCAGTCCGTATGTACCGATATTCAAACTGACATGATTCTGTTTGAAGCTGGATGCGCATTTACTTATAAAACTCAGTGTATTTACACTCAAACAATGAAAAAACAACAACACTTTTTTAAAAAAGCATCTCCTCAGCTTCAAATCCATTCGATTCCATCCATCCGGTCTGCACCTGATCTCCATCTGAATCTGCACTTAGCACCACGCTACGCTACGCTATCAGCCTGCCAAAAAATTTCCCATTACACTTTCATGAAAATGAACTGATCCTGATGATAGCGTGGAGCACTGAGATCCTGCATTCGCACACCGGACCTCGCCGTTCAGTCCTTCGCCTGAGTGTGCTGTTCTTTCTCGTTTGCACGTGGTGTTAGCATGCTAAAAATGGCTGTCAGCTGTGATGCTGTGATGTCTGATTGATAGCAGCTAACTACAGGCTAGCTAGTTATATTTAAAGCATTATTTCATCAGGACATGAGCGAGCTACATATGTGATCTACTCCAGCTAGCCAGCTAGTTCTAGCTAATATATAAGCTAGCTACTTATGTACTTTAATATTGTATTCCTAGCTGGCACGTTGAATAGCGAGAAATTTAATTTAGGTAGCTTTGGTGAACAATTTGTTTTAATCAATAAAAGATTTACACTTTAGTCTTTAGTTCAGTTTAGTTTTTAAACATGAGTGTCTTACATATTATATCTATTCCAAGGACACTAGTTGGCTAGTTATATTTCATACATGTTAGCTAGCTGTAATGCTAACTAGCTCATTTAATAGCAAGTTAATGCTTAGCTTCGGTGAAAGACATTATGCTTATGTTTTAATGATCAGCACAGTGTTCGTTTATTTCACTGCAGGAGACTGATCTCTTTGCATGAGGACTTTAGTTAGCTGTCAGCTGATGTTTGTTGCTAGCTAGGCAGGCTAGTGCTTAGCAAATTGATAGCTAGAATCTCCATACAGCATTTTGCAGTTGTTTGTATCAGTTCAGTGGATGTGAAATGCTAACGCTCGTACTTTTTTAGGTCTGCTGAGATTTTTAGCTGTTGTGCTGAGACTTCTGTAAATCCTTCTCTCTAAACAGTCACATAAACATCTGTAAACACAAACACAGTCTTTATAGGTGTGTGTGTGTGTGTGTGTGTGTGTGTGTGTGTGTGTGTGTGTGTGTGTGTGTTTGGTGTCGGAGCAGTATGGAGGTTTGGGTGCAGAGACAAACAAGCAATTTTGGACTTTCCCAAAATTGACAGCTCATCTAAAAACAAAGAAATAAACATGTCTTGTTCATGAAAGAACTGAAAATGCTTTGGTTTTATTTTTCATTTAAAGCATTTTACTGAGCGGTTAAGGCGCCGTCACTGGGATGATGTCATGCAAAAAAAAAAATCATTCGTTATATTCCACATTATGGGATTAAAATAAAACACAAAAATAAGATGTCTAAATATTTGACATTATATTTTTTATTAGATTTTTTCATATTTCAAGCATTTATTTATAAAAAAAAAAAAAAAAAAAAAAAAAACAAGACGAGAAAAAAGATACGAAAAAAGAGAAGCTGAGGGAGCGCGGCTTCGCGGCAGCGTGCCGCTCGCGCCTGCGTGTCCGCTCTGGGAGATGTAGCGGTGGTTCAACTTTATGCTAGCTTTGTAAATTGTCTATTTAAGCTGCATTTTTTTGACATATTTAAGATATAAAACCTCCTGTATATTTAGTTGCATGTAAACGCCATATCTATAGACGAGAAAGTCAGACGTGTGTAAGTCCTGATTTTATCAGAGGGGACATTTCTTGCTCGTGGACTCCAGACTGTTGGACGTTCCCTTTTTTTAGTCCGTGCTGTAAACACACTGAAAACGTTCCTCGTGCCCTTTTCAAACAGGACTTTCCGGGTTTTGTTTGTCGTTTCCTGCAGAGGAAAAGTGAGCTCGCTCTGTCTGCTGTTCACTTTCCCCGCCTTCAATAAGCATTGTAATGAGGCTAATGAGGCTAATGCTAGCGCTTTTATCAGGAGCACTTCAGTCATCGCTACTGCAATCGTTTCCATTCGTTTTATTTTCCCTTCTTATCAGCTCATCAGTGTGTGTGATTAAAAGCAGTAGCGTGACTTTAATCAGACGTTTACAGGCATTGTTTCTTTATTGTAAACGAGCCCTGAGATGGCGGTCATTAACCTTTAAGCGCTGAAAGAGCACCGAGCATGTTTTCCATCGTTCGCCATGCATTGTTTCGGGTCACGCAGGTGAAAAGGTCAAACCAAACATGCATGCGTTCTTTCCAGTTAGCATGCCGACTGCCATCAGAACGTGAATGGCAGCTTTTGTAGCTTTTAGCCGGTCGAGTGCTGATGTAGCGGCATTCAGGCGTCCCGTTCTGATGGGCTTTTATTTTGAATATCCATCTGTTCGTATTTCCCCACCAGACACTTTTATTAATGCTGCTTATAAAGTCTGTTTTCCCCAACATGATCAAGTGGCAGCTTTTTAAGCTAACATTGCTAGCTCCTAATATATATATATTGGTTTTTCATTCAAAAATGCAGCACTTAGCATGCTAAATAGCGATTAACTACTAGCGAAGATTAGAAAATTAGCAAGTTTAGTTACGTAGCTAACTGACTAGCTGATTAGCATGTCATCACATGAATGCTTAAGAAGGCTATTGGCTCTGATTTTCTTTGATAGGGGAGAGATATATATATATATATAATAGCTGACAGATATCCTTAAGGCTGCTAGCAGGTGTTAGCAGCTTTCTAGCAAAAATTGCTAGCATTCCCCTAAGAAGCTGCCACTGTTTTTCTGTTCTGTCCTTTAAAATGCTAAAAACAAAATGATAGTGTTATTCTACTCTGATGTAAAAACACTTTGATTTAGTAATGTAGTGATTTAATTTAGTAAAAGAGACGAGTGTGATATTTGGGGAACGTAGTTGTTTTCCTGGACGTCTGAATGCGCTAGCGCCGCGTCATCGTTCCGGTTTTCACTTCCTGTGGCTGAATGAGTTTGCATGTCTGATCTGAGAACGTCTGCATGGTTCACTTCATCTAGTGAAGAACGTTCCTGACGCCTCTCTCTTTATCTTTTTGTTTTTCTCTCCTTTTCCACCTTTTATCTGTCTGTCTCTCTATTTCTCTTTCTTTCTCACACTGTCTATCTATCTTTCTCTTTCTGCTACCTCTCTCTCTATCGCTGTCTGTCTCTCTCTATCACTGTCTCTCCCTATTGCTGTCTCTCTCTCTCTCTCTCTATCACTGTCTGTCTCTCTCTATCGCTGTCTCTCTCTATTGCTGTCTCCCTCTCTCTCCCTATCGCTGTCTGTCTCTCTCTATCGCTGTCTCTCTCTATTGCTGTCTGTCTCTCTCGATCACTGTCTCTCTCTATCGCTCTCTTTATTGCTGTCTGTCTCTTTCGCTGTCTGTCTCTCTCTATCATTGTCTGTCTCTCTCTCTTTTGCTGGCTCTCTCTATCACTGTCTGTCTCTCTCTGTTGCTGTCTGTCTCTATCACTGTCTCTCTCTATCACTGTCTGTCTCTCTCCTTCTCTCACTCTCTCTCTCTGACTTTCTTTCTCTCTTTCTTTCATGTATTTGTATTCTTCTGCCTTTCTGTCTTTCCTCCTCTTATTAACCTCTTACACTCTTTCTCTTCAACCCCTGTGTCTGTGTGTCTGTCTGTTTCTCTCTCTGTGTCTGTCTGTCTATCTGTCTGTGGTTCCTGCATGTCTCCGTGGTCAGACTGCGCAGTGTGAAGATGGAACAGAGGAAGCTGAATGATCAGGCCAACACACTTGTCGACCTAGCCAAGGTGCGTGGTGTGTGTGTGTGTGTGTGTGTGTGTGTGTGTGTGTGTGTGTGTGTGGCTGTTTTATATTCTTACCCCTATTGTACATGAAGATTTGTTGGTGGCTGAAAAGTAGACCTGCCTTCTACATGTATTCTGTGTGTGTGTGTGTGTGTGTGTGTGTGTGTGTGTGTGTGTGTGTGTAGACGCAGAATGTGATGTATGACCTGGTGTCGGAGCTGCAGGAGCGCAGCGAGGAGCTTGATAAGCGGATCGGTCATTTGGAGGAGAAGCTGGACTCCATCGCTCTGAGCATCCAGTCTCTCCCCGAGCTGCTGAACCGAGCCATAACACAGCAGCAGCGCCACCTGCTGGACGGCCTCATCCACCACTCCACACACTCCACACACTCCACACACTCCTCACACTCCTCACACACCAGCTCGGCATCTGTGCGCCGCCGGAGGTCACCATCCACCGCTCCTCACACATCCTCCGACAGCGGCTAACACACACACACACACACACACACACACACACACACACACACACACACATATTATAGACATGCGTGTGCTTTTCTGATTAACACAGCTTGAGAAAAAAAGACTTAAATGACTTTAACACACTGACACAAAAAAGAAGAAAAAAAGAAATAAAAATAACGTAATGAGTTAACAGTTCATGGTAGACATATGGTTTACGTTTAGCCATTGTATGGCTGTTTAAAATTAGCTTTTTTGTAAAAGCCCTTGTATAATTTATGGACTGGATCCAGGGTGTTGGGGGGGCACACACACACACACTGTCTCATACACACACTCACACACTAATACACACTGCTGGCTGAGAAAATGTCGTCTTTTCTCATGATGAAGGACATCAGCTTAGGAAAAATGATGGAGAGACGCCGGACGGAGCGACGGTCACGGGCTAACACACGGGCCTTTGGGAGCTCTGAAACTGGGCGAAGGAAAAAAGCGCCAAAATATTAAAACACAGGCAGAATTATTCGAAATGTTAAAACCACAAAACATGAGAACACACACTAGCCACTGTTCATCCAAAATGAACTTGCTGCCCAAAATACCAAAACAAAATAAGCAGGAAAAAAAAATCTGGTGTATTTTTACACGAAGATGAAGAGCGATAATTTACAGCCAAGCCCTGGGGTTTTGGGGTCTTTTTTGTTTGTTTTTTGTTTTTTTAAACAAAGCATGCTGGGTAAAGTGTTAGGTTTGACAAAGAATCACTGTGTGCATACGTGCGGTTTAATATCTGTGTATTTTACCTTTATTTTCATCACTGTTTATTTCCAGTGCTGTGCGTGTCAGCATATTTTCCTAAAACATTCCTTTTTTCCATTTCTTCTTCTTTTTTTATTGATAAAAAAATATTTTACAAAATGTACGCAAGTGCCCCAAAACAGTTTGTCTTTAAGGTATGTGCCGATAAGTTTTTATATCACAGTAGTTTTATCACAGTTTGTGATATTCGCCCGAAATTATTGTACAAAAAGAGAAGCTGGGAGCGGCAGATTTCAGACTTCATCAGTACGATGTGGTGATCGTGGTGGAACCTCAAGTTACAGCATTAGCATCGCCACAGAAACACAACCTTTTTTAAAGCTTATTTTACAGAGTCATGTTAGCTAAATAACTAGCTGGCTACCTAAACTATAAAATAAAGTTTATTCTGTGTAAAAAATAAGCATATTATTTTAGTCAGTACACTGAAATCCGCTCAGTGTAACGCTGGCCAGCTATCCTTGTTTTTACAGAATGGTAGTAGCTATCTACCAGTGTCTTGGCAATTTATTTAGCTACTTATGTACAGCTATTTCACCGTCTCCTCAGTGCATTGCTAGCCAGCTAGCTAGGTTTAATTCCTCGTTCCACAACGTGATATAGCTGGTTAACTAGCGAGTCATGTATCACTAAACCAGTGACAACCCCTCAGTGTAATACTAGTCTGCTAGTTATATGTAAAATCTTCTAAACTTAAAAAAAATTAACTTAAATTCCAGTTAAATTCAACACATTTTTGTCAAATTCACCTTTTGCCATTTAAAAGCCAAAGGTTTTCTCTGCACTTCTGTGTACAACTGATTAGCATAACTGAACCTCTGTGTTTCGCTAACATTACTGAGAGATAGTCATTGTCATGGAAACTTCAATCTATATTCCAACATGTTTGGCAGCTGGTAAACAGAGTAGCAGGAAAAATGTGGATGTCTAATCAAAACCCTGATACTGTGACTAATCTGAGCTAGTTTACTTGTAGTTAGCTAAGCAGCTAGCAGAGACGCTAATGAGGCTGGAGTTGTAGAGGAGCTCTGCAGCTTCTTTATGTTAACTTGTTTACTGAACATTACAATAAATACATGATTCTATAAACATTACATTTTGTGGTTTAAAACGAAAAGTTCACAAGCGAGCTATTTACTTTATGCTACGTACGCCACTGCTGTTGTGGTAATGCTAACTAGCTTTAATATCAAGCTTATATGCAAGCTAGCTTACAAATTACCCTAATTTTTACTTTTTCAAAATTAAAACATGTAAATTAAAATATTTTTACATAAAAAATTAAACAAGTAAAAAATACAATTAAAAATGTCAAACTTTTCAAACTGATTTCATACGTCTGAGGGATTTGTGTATGCCGGTAAAATAGCAGACCACCACCATCATCGTGCTGCTGAAGGGAATTATGGGATTGCGTTCTCACAGAATAGTGTTCCTTTTTTAAATTTGATTGTGAGTACTGTGATATTATTGTATATCTGTTTATCGGCACATTTCTGACGTCTGCAGGACCTCAGAGGCTGATAGAGATGATGATGATGATGATGATGATGATGTGGAGGTAAACGTGGGTGTTTGAAGGTGTGTGCTATAAACAAAGACATTTTACTCAGAGCTTCCAAGGGTCCTCGCGGCTCAGCGCTGGGACTTTGGCGGTGGAAACGCGGCGGACGTTCGACCCCACCAATGCATGTTTCAATGCAAATGACGACGGAGCTAACCTATGGGATGGCTTTAGGTTCATTTCTTCCTTTCTCTTCCTCGATTTTTAATTTTTTTTTAACAAAAAGATTCCTTTTTTATGATTTATCTAGGATTTTTATAGCTTGTAGAGGAGAATAACTATAATAATTCCTACAGAGTGGCAGCATAGTTGAATTCATGCATTCCTTAGATCAAAGACCAAAAACCACCAAGAATTTAAAAAAAGATGAAAAAGAAGAGACTAATTTGTCATTCGGGTATCATCATAGATCACATGAAATTAAAACTGATTAGGTTCCCAGCTCTGTATCTGAGACTAAAAATATCAAAGAAGTGGTTGTTTTTTTTTTTTTTACGGGATTCAAAAAGAAAAAAAAGAAAAGAGAAGAAGCCAACTGCCTTTACTGTGTGTCTTCGGCCTTGTTGACCAACCTGTAGCAGATGAACATGATGCTGGGCTCCAACATAAAGAAATAAATCCACTAATCCAGAACCAGTCAGGTGTCATCACTGAGTCTGAATCTGTATCATTTCCTGTACACTTCTCAGGGGGCGGAGCTTCATCTGAGCTCAGTTCATGATGTCACTAAATAAACTCAAGGCCTGGAAATGATCACAAGCAGTTTATCAGAGGACAGCGCTGTGACCGCTGCACGCTTCTAGCTCCAGAACCTGTGTGCTAAGCTAGCTATCTAACCATCATAGCTAATGTTAGTGATAGACAAATGGCTGTTGTCATGGTAACATTATATATTGGCAAAGTTTGTTAAATAAATGTAAATGAGGATGTATATTAGGATAGTGAAATCCTACTTATGTGACTAATGTAAGCTAGTTTGGTAGCTGTTAACTAACTGGCTACAGGCTAATGTGGCCTCTGGCTATTCTGAAATAAAGCAGTACATCTTTGCTAACAGCGTAGCATTACCACCATCGGAAGGGAGGAAAGATTGCAGGGCTTGGGGGTGTTTCCTAATTACATGTTCATGAATTTTTATGAATCCTGGCATTTTTAGTGATGTAAAAAGTTCAGACATGCGACGGCCATTTCAGTTGTTTCTGAGCCCTTTATTTTAAACATTATTTTCAAAGCTTTAAAATAACTAAAAAAAAAATCCACCAACAGTGTATTACTCCCTTCCAGGCACAAATTCAAGTCCAATAAGAAAATTACCACTTATAATTATTATTATTATTATTATTATTAGGTAATTCAGTATTCTGTATGAATTTTCAGGACATTAATATTAATCTGGTCCCAATTAAAGCTGCAGTTTGTAAAGTTTATAGTAATTTTATAACTGTAATAATCAATTAGAAATCATATTTATTTACAGGATTACTGTCTCATAATAACTTGGTAGTTTCTTTGTTTCAGGTTTAAGTTCACATTTTTCTGGCCCTGATCTCTGCCCCAGGAGCGGAGCTCCGTCTCTATAAAGGCCAAACACAAGGTATACGTTATTGTGGTAGAGAACATGTTGTTAGTTAAGGCCTCAGCATGCTTAGTACAGACGCGACGTGTGAGAGAGTTGCGTGAAAACAAAACGACGGGTTTGTAGATGAGTGCTCCAGTCCTGCAGGTGGTGCTGGCAAAATCTCATGACAGTTTCCACAACTGCAGGACGAAGATTGCTGCTCCTCAGCGTCCTCCATTGACATGGACACACCTCGTTTATGAGGACTAATCACAGGCTGTGTAGCGTGTTCCTCTGAGGAGTTCTCCCAGCTGCCATGAGCACTGTTACAGTTTGTGGCGTTCAGCTGACGGTCGTCTCCGCAGGGCGCTGGGACCTTCAGCGTGGAACAGTGAAGGTTTGTTTTGGTTTTGGGGGTTTTTTTTGTGTGTTTTGGTTTTTTAACTGCAGTTTGCCTCAAAGGCAGCAGAGGGCACTAAACATTACAAATACCTCCTTTAAAGTTTTAATGGAATTAAAAGGAGAAATATTTCTTCACACAATTGGTGCACTTTGAAATATGAGACAAGACAGGATGCGTTTTATATAAAACCTCTCCAGAGGTCCCGAGACGGAGAGAAACTCAACCTGCTTCTGATCAGCCGTGCTGTTCATGTGGGATATCCGAACGCTTCAGACCGTCGGCCTTTACTCGCCAAATTTGACATCATTTTCTTCAGTCGTCAGAGAGTACTGCGCTAACCATACCAGTGTGTCTGAGTTTATTATGATTACAGTAATCCTTCTGGCCACTTGCTCATTTTAATCCTCGCAGGTACCCCAGCAGGAAGTGATGACGTCTTAAGGTTTTTAAATGTTCTCATATTTCTGTCATTTTAACATTTAGCATACTGGAAGTGTTGCACGTGTCCTGCGCAAGGCATCATGGGAACACTGTGGATAATACTAATGCAAATACTCATACTGATTCTCTTCAGTGAGTCAGATCATTTGACTCAGCTCACAAAGATAGCAAAAAACAGCTCATATTCGAAATGAGCCGACTCATTTGTGAACAACACATCACTACTGGATAAGTGCTAGCTAAAGCACTGATATGGATCTATAAAACATATTAGAAACAAACAATAAACTATAAATATGTAATAAATAAAACTATATCTTCCTTTTTAAACCAATAATGCTGTTCCAATTTACCTAAAAAAGCCACCTGAGAAAGAAGTGTAAAAGGAGATTGATTTACTTGCTTGCTTTCTTGTAAGATCCAAACAGATTTCCTTTTATTTTGAATTTATTTCAGTTCCTTATTTAACCCAGTCCACTCCATCAGAGGTCTTTTCTTACTGTGACCAAGGGCACAGGAAGGTCACATATATTCATATAGTTTTATATGATTGGAAAGATATGATTTATGTGATTGGATTTATTATTCCACCCGAGAGGGTGAACCTGCAATACCGAGAATGTCCACCAGAAGGCGGCGCTCTCCTGCTTTGTTCTGCGGCTCTGGGTTTTAGGACGTTTCATCTGACCCTATATTTGTTTTTTTGTTTGTTTGCTTGCTTGCTTGTTTAGAAGATTGCCACAGTGATATTGCTATAAGAGTACAGACTGCAAATAGATCGCCAATCTTTTGGTTTATGCGCAAATAAATAAGAAAACAATTATTTGTAATTAAATGTATTTATTAAACAGGTTTGTGCCTCGCGCCCTGTAACAGTCTCATTATTGGAGGGCTGTGTTTCAAACCTCACTAAATGGCACTTTATCTCTGTGTTGTGGCACTGTTTAGTGGTGTTAAGTGATTTGTGATTTGTAACACAGCCACGCTTTGGTCTACGTGCAGACACAAAAACTAATGGCTGAGTTTGAGAAAGAGAATGAAATATCTGCCCCTGCTCCCTACCTAGTGCACGACACCGGCGCCATTTTGGCTCTTCATGCCCGCCCACCTGAGCCGTGAGGGATAGCGGGGAGAGTCACTGCGCTGCGGCCACACACCGGGCTGCAAGGCTGCCTCCGAGTTAAAGACACGCTTTAAATATCTTTAATCCAAGAGAAAAACTTTAAAATACTTGAGACGAGCTGAAGGACTGGAATAAAAGCCAAATTCGGACATTCTCCCGTGTCTCAGGTAAGACGGAGCCGTGTAACAGGTGTATTCACCTCACACTGCGCCTCACGCGCGCCACAGTCGCGCTCTTCAGAAGTTCCAGATTATATTCTGTTCAAATGTGGCGAGTTTCATCTTCTCCAGATCACTGTTCACATCTCAGTGCATCTAAGTCTGTTTCTGCGAAGTCAAACCCGAGTGATGAAAACAGAAATAGAGTCAGTGTTGTTGTTGTTGTTGTTGTTGTTGTTGTTGTTTATGGTCGCTGATATTTCGCTGTATCTCTATACTTGGTTTTGTTTTTCGGACTTTGTTGCCTGCGTCAGAAACAGCTGATAAATAAAAGAATCTAAAAATCAAAGTGAAAACTTTTACATCTACATGTTAGTGTACATAATACAGTGTGTGTGTGTGTGTGTTACAGTATAACAGTGTGTGTGTGTGTGTTACAGTATAACAGTGTGTGTGTGTGTGTGTGTGTTACAGTATAACAGTGTGTGTGTGTGTGTGTGTTACAGTATAACAGTGTGTGTGTGTG
>JAQQZU010000039.1:282262-292891 GCA_030068025.1 Parauchenoglanis punctatus | reverse complement strand
TGATGTTTTAGGTCATATTTATGCAGAAATATAGAAAATTCTAAAGGGTTCACAAACTTTCAAGCACAACTGTATTTACAGTGTAATCAAGTTTAATAACACTCCAGGTTAATTTAGGTATTAATACCCTAAAATAATATTTTAATGTAGTGATGAAGCACAATTACTTTTACATCATTATTAACATGATCATCTGGCACTGTGGGATTTATTTACAGTGCTCACTCATCCTTAGTACCTGCCTGCTCAGGGTCATGGTGCTTTAAATTAGGATACTAGTTTGTTTATATTTCCAGAAACAGAACCGTCATTAGATCACATGGTGCCCAGGTACGAGCCAAGTAACTGCAGAAGAAACATTCCCACACACACCTCTAACTGAGTGTGATTATGATCTGGAGTGATGTAGCTGAGGATGATGAACTGTCTGAGCCAGAATTTACACACCATGCTCATGCTGCTCATGTTTCTCTCTGCTGGGGGCTATTACACTGTTTCTGGAGGAAGAGTGTAAGATTGTACCGATTGTAAGGACATTCTGGAAATTATGATTAAGATGACCTCAAGTCAAGTCAAGTTCAGTACCTGTTCAGTATTCTCAGGTAGCAACACCATGTCTGGCCTCAAGGACATTGCTTCTCATTTTTGGGAGCCTACACTGCCAAATGAGGTCAACCTATACTGTAGTTCTAAAATCTTGTGTGGTGGTCTGAGAAGGTCTTTTCAACTTGGTCATGCTAACACCTTGTTACAATGTTGTATACTCTCTGGACCTTAAACTTTTTTTGTTGGAATCTGAGCCAGCGTCCAGACCTACTGCCCCAAGGCTTGCTTTGCTGCATGGTCGCAGCCATCCTGCTAACTTGCATTTCCTCAACAGCTTTATGTAGTCCCACTAGAACCACATGGATGTCCTTCTGGTGCCTTGTCCAGCCATACATTTTGTATCATTTTCCACCATTGTTTTTTGGCCTCCACATTCTCCCTGTCTTTTCTTTGAGGCTAGATTGCAAGGCTCAGGATGCAAGAAAGGATGCAGAAACTTGGCTTGGCCCCATGGTAATCAGCAAGGCTTCCACCTTCTGGCCTGTTTCATGTATTTATAGTATTTAGTGGTCAAACACCCAGGCTCCTCACTGGTTCTTCTCTGATTCATGGTATTGGACTGGTATTATCAATAATCAATAAAACTTCACATCTCCCCCCTTTGGCAAAAGGAATTCCATGGATCCCAGGATATCTCCTTACAAATCCATCCAGCTCTACCTGCTTCCTGGGGGGTACCCAGTGATGGACCTGGTCTGATGACCCATTCAGATTCGATAATGAAGACTGTAGACTTCCTTGGGACTTGATGGTATAGGAACCATCAGGCACAAAATGTACAGAAACAGCACAACTTGGTCTGACTTATGTGACCACAAGAACATGTCCCAGATGCCCTCAGAAACTGTCAAATATTTGGCAACACTGGTGATTCTGGAATTAGAGGGATGGGACTGACATGACAACCCTGAGTCTTTAGAGTCCTAGAGGAGACTAGAGGGATAATAATTGTCAGCCAAATGATTGGGATGTGGTAGCAAAGCATATGGACAAGACTGGAGCGATCTGTAAAGAAGGCAGTCACATGGACCAAGCTGTGGAAAGAAGAAGCTCAACTCATTAAGATTATTTTTCAGGTAGTACACAACATCCTAACAAGTCGGAGGCATGACCAGGTCCAAGAGAACATCACAGACTGGGAACTGCAAGTTGGCCTTGGGAAGCAGTAAGGTCTGCAAAGCCCCACCTGAAGATCCACCAGGCCAGGATGAAATGCATGCAGGGGTTGCACATGCAACAAAACAGGAACCCAGGCCAGGATGCAGAGTGCCAAGAACCTCCAAGCAATACAAGCTTCAGAACTTCTGCAGGTCAGGTGGACCCAAGTCTGCAAGGAGATGCAATAACAGCAGTCTGATGAAGATGCCAGGTCAGTGTTGGAACTTGATGGCCATATCCAAACTCATGAGCACCATCAGCATTAGACAAGGGTTCCATTTGGTGTGTGGTTGATACAGTTCAGAGCCATGGTGAAGAAGACTGCAGAGAATACAAGAATAAGTGTAGATAGTTTTTGTATTTAAGAAAGAACTGGTTGTTTAAGAGTGCTTCAAGGGTTCTTAAGGGTAAACAAGTGTTCTTAGCTTTCAAAAGAGGGCTCTGTTTGGAGTCCTAACTGATAGAAAACTGTCTGGTGTAAGGTTCTATGTTCTTCCACCAGAGAGAAATCCAGAGACCCCTTAAGGTTTAAAAACGGTTAAGCATTTTGTGTTTTGAATGATTAAAATGTGTTGCTGCAGAGCACACTATTCAGCGTTCAGAAGTGCTGGAGCTTTGTGTGTGTGCGTGTGTGTATGTGTGTGTGTGTGCGTGCATAACTTTGCAGAGTGATGAGTCTTTGTAGCCTCCGGGAAAAAACTTCCACTGCCACTCCCATACGGCTGTCTGTCTGTCTGTCTCTTTGTCTGTCTCTCTCTCTCTCTGAATGTTTTTCTCTGAATTGTTTATGATATAGCTGTCTTACTCTCCCTTTTTTCTGTCTCTCTCACTTCCTTCCCTCCTCTCTCTATTTCTCACTTTCTCTTTTTTCCTTTTTCCTTATCTCTCTCTTACAGTTAGATATTCTAATACACACACACACACACACACACACACACACACACACACACACACACACACACTTGCCCTCCACCTCTCCTCTCCTCATTCTCAGGTCTGTGCAGGTGAGTGTGTGTTTTTGTGAGTGCAGGAATGTGGGAGCAGCATGAGCCTGTGCATGTGTGTGTGTGTGTGTGTGTGTGTGTGTGTGCATGTTTGATAGAGGAGGAGTGAAAGGACGAACAAAAGGCGAAGTGGAGGAAGGGAGACGCCTTCAGCCCACCTGAGAGCTCTGCTATGGGAGGAGGGGTTTAAAACCACACGCACATACACACTCTCTCACTCTCTCACATATTCTCTCACTCTCTCACACACGGCTGAACCGATAGAGCAGTTCCACTTCACACACACACACACACAGAAGATTAGAGCTGGAGTGTAACTGCAGGAGGAGAAACACAACTTGCTCCAGAAACTTCAAAGAAACTCACAAGTCTGAGATCAAAGACACGTTACAACTTTTTCACTTTTTAAAATATATTTTTATATTTTTTAATTTTTCTTTGTTACACTTTGTGGAAGTGTGTTTGAGAGAGGAAGGGATTTTACCTCACTGTGTGTATGCACTTGGACTTTGAGACTTGTACTGGAGGACTTATTATTAAGAGGTAAAACTTCTCACTCACACACACACACACACACCTTTTCCCTTATACCTTATACACTAATACATACTTTAATTGTTGTTGTGTTATATACAAAGTCTCTTATTGTCACACTCTGAAACACAATTACACACTAATGGTTGTGTATTGTTTGTGTAGTTGCCTGGAACAAGTTTTATACCTTACCTGTGTGTGTGTGTGTGTGTGTACTCATGCATTTTATGATCTTTTGCACTTTCTATTTATTGCATATCTGCATCACACACAAATTCACACACGTGGAGACACATTTTAATGCACACTTTAAGTGTGCATGTGTGTGGTGCTATGTTCTTTTCATACCAGCAATGATAACACCGTACACTCTCTTAATACACCCCAATACACAATATAACACCTGATAGATATTCTTGTTCAAACATACACACTATAACACAGAACCTTCTCCTAAGTAGGAACATTCCTACAAATTCTCAGGTATGTGTGTGTGTGTGTGCATGTGTGTGTGCGTGTGTGTGTGTGCATGTGTGTGTGTGCATGTGTGTGTATGTGAACCATCTGCTGGTTTTCATACTCAGACTGTTTTAGGAAGCAAGAATAGTTTATTCTTAATAATAGAGCACAAGAAACACACACAGACAATTTTGAATCGCATTGCAGTGTTATAGCTGTAGTAAGTAAGTAAAACTGATTACTGACAGGAGCGCAGCTACAGATCGTAGGTTATATTAATGCGCTTGCTGTAATACATTATTGTTTCTATAGTAACAGCTCATTCACAAGGAGCATATACAGTGCACTCTCCACTGATAATAAACTGGTTAAAAATTTATAATCATTGATCTATAAGCAGATGTGTGTGTGTGTGTGTGTGTGTGTGTGTCCTGTATGAAGGAGTCTCCAGTGTGAGCGCTGTTTAACAGGCAGAGGTAAAGCTGGAACTGTAAGGGTTCCACATCTTCAGCACAGAGGAGTTTCCACTGCACTGCGCTTTCTCACTCACATCACACGCTGAGACTGATTTCTCTTATTCACTTAGAGAGAGAATAAAGCGAGGCTGCCGAGGGAACAACAACAGAGGCTAATATTTAAATTAAAAATTGTAATCAATGGTAAATTGCAGTAGTGTAAGAAGAATAAAACACTTGGGGGCATGCTGTAATAGGAAAATAATTATTTGTGGGTGGTAGAAATAGGGTTGGGAAACAAAACTCAGTTCCAAATTAAACTGAATCCAAAATGCCAAGTACCGGATATTTGTAAAAAAATTTGCATTTCAGTTGGGTTAGCTGCTTATCAGTTCTATGATAACCCTTAAAAATACATTGTCAAACAAGCAAAGGCTACAGATCTGTAAGCTATCCAACAGTATACAGAGCGAGAATGAGAGACTGCCATGGTGGCTTGGTGGCTTGCTCACCATGGCTAGCTTGCAGTGGTTCCAGTGGGACTTCCAAATAAAAGTCCCCGTGGCTCTCTAGCCACATACATACATATATATATATATATAATTGAGTTAATCAAGTTTAATAACACTCCAGTATAGTATTAATACCCTAAAATAATATTTTAATGTAGTGATGAAGCACAATTACTTTTACATCATTATTAACATGATCATCTGGCACTGTGGGATTTATTTACAGTGCTCACTCATCCTTAGTACCTGCCTGCTCAGGGTCATGGTGCTTTAAATTAGGATACTAGTTTGTTTATATTTCCAGAAACAGAACCGTCATTAGATCACATGGTGCCCAGGCTAACCCTAACCCTAACCCTTGGAGAACGGCGCCAACAAATTCCAGATACAACAACTGAGGTCTCTGTCCAGAAATGTGCAGTTCTAGGCCTCTGGTAGAGGAGCAGAGGTTGAGGAACGCACACACACACTCACACTCACACACATACCACCCCCCAAGTAGGGAGGTGAGAGGAGGATTATTTCATAGTACTTGTTTACATTTTTAGATTACGTTTTTACATTAAAGTTGTAAATGGTTAAAAGTTGTGATGTCATCTAAACATTTGATCTCTTGTTTTTTTTTTTTTTTTTTTACTATTTTGGAAATCAAAACGTGGAAGTGATAAGAACTGGAATCGATAACAACAATACCGAACCCTAGATAACAGTAACTCTCTCTTTGTGTCTGTGTATGTTCTCTATCTGTCTCTCCCTCTGTCTGTCTGTCTCTCTCTCTCTCTCTGTCTTTCGCCCTGCAGTGAAATTCCTGCTGTCTTACTCACTCTACCTGTGGGGTTTTATGGGTTTTTATTTAAAGTACTCTGTCTGACTGTGTATATATAAATATATATATACAGGCTACAGGACAACACTCAGGGACAGGGGTCAAAGGTTATCAGGATCATGACTAAGACGCCAGTAGAAAAGCCATACAATATATGATGTGGAGTGAGTGATGTATAAAAGATCACAGATTTATTTTAGAATTTTTAACAGTTGACATTGTCACAATGGCACAACTTTACAGACATTCAGGGTGACATTTTGATTCCTAATGAGCATGTGGTGAGGAAAAACTCCTTGACAGGAACCAGACTGGACACAGAACCCAAGCTGACACCGGGTCAGCACAAAATAACCATTAAACCTGCTGAGTCAATAAATCCTCCCTTTATCATATTACCAAGGTGTGTTTCTAATTTGGAGCTCTGAGACACAACATCTGCTCACGGAACGTCGGGAATTCTGACAGATCCATAAAACACACACATACACACACACACACAGAGGAGGAAAGCTTTGATCTTCACAGAAAGACTTGTGCAAAATCATTTTTTAAATAGACTCTGTGTGTAATTTGTGAGTGTGTGTGTGTGTGTGTGTGTGTGTGTGTGTGTGTGTGCAGGTCAGAGATGGGAAGGTGGGCGTGGCACCTCAGTGTGACAGTTCTCTCTCTCACCCTGATTGGTCATCATGTCGTCAGCGGTGAGATAACTATTCATTTTTATGTTTTTCTTCTTCTTAATAATAATAATAATAATAATAATAATAATAATAATAACTCATTCATTAAAGAGAAAGTCCATTAAAAATTATATATTAGAAAGAAAGTTTTAAAATTGGACAGGAAGTTTAAAAAATCATGGTGTTATAATTGCAACACATGATATACTAAACAACGGCGTCATGTATTGTAACTATGACATAATGATCTCATTAAAGGGTTATTTTTTTTATCTGTTTCTGTCTGTTTAACTTCACAGCCAATCGCTGTGCAGCAAGTAAAGCCTCCAGCTGTTCTGTGTGTCTGCAGACCGGATTTGGCTGCGCATACTGTACTGATGAGGTGAGTACACCTGCCCCAACACCCTCCTCAACACAACATCTGCCCCAACACACCACCTGTAATCTAATATTTAATAGAAATGTTTAATATTCATTTGAATATTTACATTTAGATATCACGATTCAAATGTTTATGTAAATATTTAATAGAGATGAATATGTAATATGGGTGGTGGCTTAATGTTTAAGGCTCTGTGTTACTGATCAGGAGGTTGGCGGTTTGAGTCCCATCACCACCAAACTGCTGCTACTGGGCCCTTGAGCGAGGCTCTTAACTCTCTCTGTTCTCTATCTTGGTTGACCCTTGACCTCTGACCTCAAATCCTAACAAGCTGGGATATGCAAGGAAACGTATTTCACTGTGCTGTAACGTGTACGTGACAAATAAAGACCTCTTCTCTGAGTATGTAAATGTGGCGTGTCTGCTGTTTTTCAGGTGTTTGGGTTTGATCGCTGTGACCTGCTTGAGAACCTGAATTCTCATAGCTGTGCTCACATCATATCAGTGAAGAGCTCCATGTCCATGGTGCAGGTGAGCAATCACACTGTTTCTCACACACACACACACACACACACACACACACACACACACACACACACACACACACACTCTGTGTCACTCTTTATCACTAGTATACACCAGGAACCTCAGTTTAGTCAGAATTCTCTTTTCTCTCTGTCTCCTCATGTGCTCCTCTCTCTTTGTAACAGAACACTGTGATTAATAAGAACCTGAAGCACTCCCAAGTGGCTCCTCAGCAGATGAGAATGACTCTGTTACCCGGTGAGGAGCGAGAGGTGGAGATGGAGGTGTTTGAGCCGGCGCGTGGTCCCCTCGACCTCTACATCCTCATGGACTTCTCCAACTCCATGTCTGATGATCTGGACAACCTCAAGAGGATGGGGGACGAGCTAGGTAATAAAAAACAATAATAATAATAATAATAATAATAATAATAGAAAATGTGTGGCAAAAACATCATTTTGTGTGTGTGTGTGTGTGTGTGTGTGTGTGTGTGTGTGTTTTACAGCTCTGTTGGTTGGGACACTCTCTGATGATTACACAATTGGATTTGGCAAATTTGTTGATAAAGTCACTGAACCACAGACAGACATGAGACCATCAAAGTACGAGTGATACCTGTCTGTCTGTCTGTCTACCTGTTTACCTGTCTGTCTGTTTGTCTTCCTGTCTGTCTGTCTGTTTGTTTGTCTTCCTGTCTGTCTGTCTGTCTCTGTTTGTCTTCCTGTCTGTATGCCTGACAGACAGACATATGGACAGACAGACAGACAGGTGGCAGAAGGTGTCTGTCTGTTCATCCACCTGTCTGTCTGTCTGTTCATCTGTCTGTCTGTCTGCCTGCATGCCTGTCTCTCTGCTTGTCCATACGCCCATCTGTCTGCCTGTCTGTCTGTCTCTCTGTTCATCTGATTGTCTCTATCAGTCTGACTTTCTTTCTGTTAGTTCATCTATTTGATTGTCTGTCTGTCTGATAGTTAATGAGAGCTCTCCTTTTTCCCACCCTTCTGTCCACCTGTCTGTCTGTCTGTGTCCATATGTCTATCTGTCAGGTTGAAGGAGCCATGGACAAACAGTGACCCACCATTCTCCTTCCAGCACGTCATCACTCTCACCAGTAACATCAGCACCTTCAGACAGATCCTGCAGAAGGAGAGAATATCTGGCAACCTGGACGCCCCTGAGGGGGGATTCGATGCCATCCTGCAGGCCGCCGTGTGTAAGGTAGCCAATCAGCTCACAGAATGATCCCTCTCAGCTGATGCATTATGGGCAATCTGGACCAGCTGGAGTAAACTGTTTCTGTGCATTGTGGATTATTGTATTTTACAAAGTGCTAGTAAAGACTATGAAAGGACTCATGTAGAGTACTACCTAGTGCACTCTGTCACCCAAGACCTGCACTCTGATTGGCCGAGAGGGATGATCTATCAAGCACCCTTTATCTAAAAATGAAAACCTGCCTTTATTTTTCTAATTGGTTTCGTTTTTATCCCTTTCTGGTTCCTCAGTCTCAGATCGGGTGGAGGCAGCACAGCACCCATCTCCTGGTCTTCTCCACCGAGTCAGCGTTTCATTACGAAGCGGACGGCATAAACGTGTTGGCGGGAATTTTGCCACGAAATGATGAAACTTGTCACCTGGACAGTAAGGGTCTGTACACGCACGCCACGCAGCAGGATTACCCATCAGTCCCCACACTTGTGCGGCTGCTCGTCCAGAACAACATCATCCCCATCTTCGCCATCACCAACCACTCACTCTCGTACTATGAGGTCCGTATGTGAGGAAATCATCCACATCTGCCCCTTCATCAGCCACCACGTGATTACTGCAGATATACGTTTCTAACGCCTGCTAGCTACATTAGCCTCATGTTAGCTTCTCTCTCTCTCTCTCTGTCTCTCTCTCTCTCTCTCTCTGTGAGCTCCTGTGTAAAACTAAACTGAACAAACACATTGTGGCTGATTGAGCAGATTTGATGTAAGCACTGCAGAGATATGTTTTATATCTGGATAATTTATCCCTTTAATTACATGCTGATTTATGTCTGTAATATTTGTGGTGAAATGCAGAAACTGCTTCATTATTTCCCCATTGCTGAGCTCGGAGTGCTAACAGACGATTCGTCTAACATCCTCAACATCATCAAGAACGCCTTTGATGTGAGTAACACTCCAGCAGTGTTTCTGAGATTCCAACACTGTGCTAATGATAATGTAATTCTCACACCGGGTGGATGTGATATCTGTCTGTCTGCCTGCCTGTATGTCTGTCTCTCAGTCTGTCTCTGCCTGTCTCTCTCTCTCTCAGAGATTTTCAATGATGTCATGCTGTACTTTAACTAGTTGTGTGTGTGTGTGTGTGTGTGTGTTTCTTTCACAGAGTATCCGTTCAAAGATCAGCATCCAGGCTGAGAACAAACCCAAAGCCATCGGTGCTCAGATCCTTTCAGCGTCTGGAGTTGTGTCAGATTACGGAAACTTCCGCATCCAACCAGGAGAAATTGTGAGTCTGCTCAGTGAAACACACTCCAGTCTGCCGTTTTTACATGTGGACTTAGAGCCAGAAGAGTTCTGCTCCAGTTTAGTATCATCTCTTCATCCTTTTATTTCAGGGTAAATTTAAAGTGCTTCTGAACGCTAAGACGAATGTGAATGACAAACCCGTGTGCAGCCTAAACACCAACGACCGTGACGGGACGATCAGGGTCAAACCCACCACGTTTAGCTCCGCCCTCCAGATACAAACCTCCGTACTCTGTGAAACCTGTGAATGTGAACGGGTGAGATTTATATGGATGTGTCCCAAACCACACACCCTATACACTATGTAGTGCACATAAACACCATCATTAACGCACTGTGGGTGTGTCCCAAACCACACACCCCTAACTTGCCTGTACACTCTTGTTTTTCTCTCAGACTCCAATAGTGAAGGCAGCTCGGTGTAGTGGTAACGGAGACCTGGTGTGTGGAACCTGCCACTGTTATGATAAATGGTAAATAGTATCATAAAGACATAACCATATTAACAGTTGTATTACAAGAACCTATAGATGTGTGTTTGTTTTGGGGGGGAGGAGTTCCAGAGTGTTCTGATTGGCTGAGAGTGTGCACACACTTCTACACACCCATCACCCCTCTCACCCTCTCTCTCTCAGGTTGGGTCCGTTCTGTAACTGCTCGTCTCAGGTGTCCTCAGACACAGGTGGGTGTATGGCTGACGGGATGACGGAGGCGTGTAACGGGAAAGGAGACTGTCTGTGTGGAACGTGTCTCTGTTACAACCCCAATCAGTATGAAGGACAGTTCTGTCAGTATGACAGATCACAGTGCCAAAGATCAGGAGGATTCCTCTGTAACGGTCAGCCTCACACACACACACACACACACACACACACACACACACACACACACACACACACACAGTGATACACTGATGTGTAAACATGAACATACAGCCCTCAGTGTGACTCTTCATTAGGTGTGTGT
>JAQQZU010000039.1:255905-273116 GCA_030068025.1 Parauchenoglanis punctatus | reverse complement strand
CAACTAAGTAAAGAGAAACAACAGTCCATCATTACTTTAAGACATGAAGTGTCTTTTAAGTAATAAAAATAAAGAAATAAACATTGAATTAGAATGTGTGTCCAAACTTTTGACTGGTAGTGTACCTGTCCTCGATGCTCTGCTTGCTTCCCCCCACATGAACACTGAAGGCAAGCGTTGGAAGCACGTTAAGCTAGTGGGATCAGACCTGGATCTCCGTACAGTGTCCTGGAAACTGCCTGCTGATGTCATCCCCACCCGAAGTACAAGCACGAGCACTTTGGAAAGTGATGATCTGCTGGCCTCTGCTCGTTCCCAGACCCCTCATCCAAGTGGCTATTTCCAGAACCCTCTACATGGAGGATGTTTTGAGAACTCTGTGCAAGGTGGCCATTTCCAGAACCTTCCACAAGGTGAAGATCTCAACATGTCCCCTGCTAGACCGCATGCCAGCATACCCCTAGCCCTGCCGCCACTCTGCTGCCATGCTATACAATCTATGTGAAACCTGTTCTGGATTGCTAGCTTGTCTCAAAATGCTGCTGTCATGCTTTGGGTTGGTGTCAAGTGGAAAACTGTAGGTTGAACTACCTTCTGCGACCCATAGCTGGTGAGCAAATGAGAATGCAGATGATGATTGTAATGGCTTACATCTGAGAGAGTCTGCTAATACTGTCACTAGTCATACAAACCCTGCTGCTGCTACAGCTGCCATTGAAGAAAGAAGGTTCTTCTAGTCTACAGATATATGGAAACTATCTGTTCCACATGACAGAAAGAACAGTCAAAGGTTTCTGGGCAACTGTTTTGAAGTCTGATCCCTACCCAGTGACAACTGGATGTTCATCCTACTTTCTTGATGCTAATGATAATTTGTTCCCCTCTGTGTATCTACAGATCAGATCATGAATGGAAAGTGGGATCAAGGCTTCTTGTTCCCAGGTGGAAGTGGTTCCCTGTCGCGTAACATCAGCACTTCTTCAACTAGCTACAGCCTCTCACCTCGCCCTGGTGGTACCAACCAATCAGTGGACACCACCATGACTTACATAACCAACAAAGGTTTGTACATGACCAGAATTCATATTGTTGATTATGAAGCTGGTACATTGAAAGCAATCTCTCTGCATAGCTTAGCTAGACTGACTTTTAAGCATCCAAGGTTTGTTAGTTTAGGGTGGCAAATTAAGGGTACTGGGGGCTCATATTCCACAAGAAGGTTTAAGTTTGAGTTTTTAGCTATCGCAAATAAAGTTAACAGCCAATAACTTAAATGAACAGCCAGTAATTGCTTGTTATTACAATTGCCTTTCAGGAGGATCAATACCTCGCAAGCATGACATCCACACAGAGGACGTGATCTTGAGAAAACGGTCTGAAAACAGGACTTATTATGATAATGATGGTGTAAGAGACTCCATTGTGATGAGTGACTTGACTGGAGGATTCTCTGATGTTCTAAGTAAGTAGATTATCTAAAGGTGTGTATGTGTTTGTTTATCCGTGCTTCAGCTCAAATGCATTGTGCCATGTTTAAAGTAATGGCCGCTAAGTATTACAGCTTTTGCCAGGAACCTTTGGTTGCCTATCGCTCAAACTCTCACTGACTCCTCCTGTAACATTCGCTCTGCTCTGCCATGTCTCCTCCATGCACTGCCATGTCTGTCTGTAACTGTCCTACCCCATCCTGCCGTGCACTTCCCTGCCATGGCCTGTGGTGGCGCACTTTCAGGCGGCTCTAGTTTCAGCCAGACTACAACTGCCAGCTACAGCCTGAACTCCCGCCTTCACAATCGCTCAGACGACATCAATGAAGCTCTGCAGAACCTGGACAGGGTTCTCCAGGGTGAGTGGATATGGAAGCAACCAAATCCAAACTGTGGAGTCCAAACCTAGTAGCAGAATCTCCTCTTTGGTTTGGTTGATAAATGCAGTCCCAGGAGCCATAAGAACCCATGGGTATATAATGTCCCGACCTTGAATAGCTAGATTAGCCGCTTAAGTTCTTCTTTAAAGATACTTTTCTTATTCATAGTTCTGTTCAGTGGCTAATTAGCAAAACTTTCAAGACACAAACCAGATGTTACAGTAACATAGAAAATGTTGAATGTCTTAAATAGTATGCGGTCAGTTAAGCAAGCTTGCCACGCTGAGTCATGTCAAGCTTCTATCTTGCTGCTGCTACACTAAACCCAGAAATGAAATGTTTATGAAGGGTTGCATGTTATCTCTAGATACTCGGCTGCCACGTGGGGTCCCTGAAACTCCGAGCAGGCTGGTGTTTTCAGCACTGGGACCCACAGCACTGAAGGTCAGTTGGCAGGAGCCCCACTGCGAAAAGCCAATATTAGGATACTGTGTCCTCTACCAGCTTCTCAATGGAGGTCAGTAACAATACTGAGTGCCTCCAAACTATTCTTCATCTCTTAATAAAATTGTGAGCCTTGACAGAATTTTCATTGTAATGCTATATGTGCAACTTTGTACATAATGATTGTTGTAGGTGAAACAAAGCGCATGGACATCGCGAACCCTGTGCAGAACTCTGTGGTGGTTCAGGACCTACTGCCCAACCAGTCATACCTGTTCAAAGTAAAAGCTGAGAGTCAGGAAGGATGGGGTCCTGAAAGAGAGGGAGTCATCACCATCGAGTCTGCTGTCGACCCCAAGAGCCCCCTCAGCCCTGTGCCAGGTAAAAAGGACTCAGTGCCGTTATTGTTTTACCAACTACGAATATATCCATATTGCAGAATTTCTGACCTACATGGTGGTGTTTTCAGGGTCTTCATTCACTCTGAGCACACCCAGTGCTCCAGGTCCACTGGTCTTCACCGCATTGAGTCCAGAGACTCTCCAGCTCAGCTGGGATAAACCACGGAAACCCAACGGCGAGATCCTGGGCTACGTAGTCACCTGTGAACAGCTACATGGGGGAGGTCAGGGTCTAACATAATCAATCATTCCCTGTATTCAATATTACTATGTCAAATAATTTGAGATTTCAGTTGATGCCAGGTCACTTTATTGTGTCACCTTATTAAAAATGACTTTTATAAATGTAGTTTTAGTGAGAATATGTTTTTATGTTGAAATTTAAGTCAGATTGATTTTTTGAAAATGATTTTGGAGAAACCATAGACATTTGCTTCACTTGATCCCCAGTGTACATAAACTGTTTC
The DNA here is from genome assembly GCA_030068025.1 of Parauchenoglanis punctatus. Lineage (NCBI taxonomy): Eukaryota > Metazoa > Chordata > Actinopteri > Siluriformes > Auchenoglanididae > Parauchenoglanis > Parauchenoglanis punctatus. Next base: position 269,937 of record JAQQZU010000039.1, on the reverse strand, counting down.
AAAGTTACATTATTAGTTTATGTATTTATAAGTGGCCTGTTTTGCATGCTATCGTTTATGCTGTTTATCCGAATTTAATAAACTGGCATTTATAGCAGCCAATATAATCACTTATTAGAATTTTTGGCTTTTATAAATGATATTGTTGTAAAATTATATTTGAGAGAATTGTATTATTTGTGCAGGAGATCAGCGCTCCTTCCAGCTCAGCGGGAACTCGGCCACGTCTCTGACCGTTTCTGATCTAAGTGAAAACGTGCCATATAAATTTAAAGTTCAGGCTCAGACCACACAAGGCTTCGGGCCGGAGAGAGAGGGGATCATCACCATCGAGTCTCAGGATGGTACGACACACACGCACACACACACACCTTAATAAATATCTGACTTTAACACGTAAGTACAAGTAGCACCTAAACACAGTATGTGATCTGATATAACAGCTTGTTATCATGAAAGATAGAAATTATACAATATATAATTTAATAGACCTGCCTTTCTCTCTCGCTGTCTCTCTCTCATTGTGTGTCTGTAGGTTCTATGGGTCAGTATGGCAGTCAGTCTGTGATGAGGAGAGAAGTGTTTAATTTGCCGTCACAGAGCACGACACAGACAACACACTCCATGTTCACCGAACCCTTCATCACACCAGGTGAGCTGTCTGTCTGTCTGTCTGTGCTTGGCTATCAAGACACTTCCACTTACAGTTAATTGATATCATTAATATATTTATGTGTGAGTAGAGAAGTGTCTTTAACATCATATTACAAATTTTACAAAACATTACAACACAGATTTATTACTCTGAGACACGTCACCTGACCACCATAAAGGCTACAAATTCAGCATTTTGTATTTCAATTGTTGCTAACGTGTGTGTGTGGGTGTGTGTGTGTGTGTTTCCTCTCAGACGGTATGATGATGTCGAGCAGACAGGTCACACAGCACACAGAGGTGAGCGGCAGCATCACGCGTCAGCTGGAGATGGTGCAGAGAGGAGTCACATCCACCGTCACCAAAAAACAATATTACCAAGCCTGAACACGGAAACGCTGCAAACCTGGTGTGCTCAGTAACATTACAGCACATGCACATGCTCTGTTCCTCTGACACACACACACACACACACACACACACCTGAACATCACTATGTACTGGCATGAACACAAGTATAGCAGTGAGAATGACTAAAACACATTCACACCAAATCATTTGAGTGAAATACAGAACCTGAACATGTGCACAGAAAGAAGCGATATTTCAGCTTCACTTCTGAACTGTTACAGAAGCCCTGAAGCACAAGAAATGGAATAACATGCTGAAGTGCAATGTCATTATTCTGACATAAACAACATACAGAATAAGAATTAAAATGTAATCCTAAGTAAATTATTAATAGATTGTCAGATGTTAAATAAAGTCAAAATAAATTACACTGAAATAATATCTTGAAGCAAGGAGTTTTTAAGTAGTGAAGCCAAAAACAAACATGTTGCACTTCAAACAGATTTTTTTTTTTATAACTAAAGCTTCAGTGTTTCTGTAAACAGTAAAGTCTCTTCAGCGTTGGAATCTTCCTGAAACAGCTGGCTTAAAATACAGTGATATGAACTGAGCTTTTTTACAACAACAACAACAATATTAATAATATTAATCATCATCATCATCGTCATTTACAGTCTAAAACTTGTATTGAATGTAAACTGAATGTTCTGTGCTTCAGTGTATGTTTTCCCGTATACATCCATCTAGCTTACCTGTTGTTTGTTTTTTTATCTACTTCTTGTTAAGTTGCTGAATATGATGAATTATGAATGAAACCTTTTAAAGATAACTCTTCAAACAAAAAAATTCACACAGAACAACGTCATAGATTAAAAAAAATAAATAAAAAATAAAAATAGATCAACAGCGCCATCTACTGTGCCATTTACTGTACGGACCATTCAAAATCCAGAATTTCATCACGTGACTGTTTTCATTCACGGATAAAAAGCTCTAGCTAGTTAACCTTAGCTTGCTAGCCTTACTGATGAGACATTACACATCTCCATTTATTTATTTCTCATAAATTAAAATAAAAATGTTATTAATATTCCTCCAGTGGCACATGTGATTCCATATGCAATATTGTTTTTCATAATTATGATCATAATTCACTCTAACCGCCAAACTGTAGCTAGTTAGCCTGTTAGCTGTAGCTAGCTTACGGACTCCTAAAATTCCCTTCATAATTTTGTTCATTTCACTTTTATCCTTATTTTTCTTTTATAACTAAAAATGTAGTTTTTTTCAACAATGACTGCCGATGAGGTCAAGAGAAAAGTTGTCACTGTAGTTTATGATCTGCGTCAGGATTTTTTCTCAAACAAGTCCTTTTTTTACACAAAATATAAAAATCTGTTTTGTTTATTTTACTGTTTGCATGTTAATTATCTTTTACTGTCCGTTTCCTTCAAATAACAAACAGTTTGAATCTTAGTTACACTGAAACAGTAATATACTGATTAAACTACACTTTATTATCTGCATGTTGTAAATAGTATGTTACTGAAATGTGGATTAAAAACACTTTTGGAAATGATTCTATATGTTTTACGCACAACATTAAATTAGGCTGGGTAAACATGCTTCTTCCTGTCAAGTATTGTTATTCTACATATTATGCTGTACTATTTTAAAAATATTTTTATATCAAATATAATATGCGAATGAACACTTTGATCTGTTTTTAATGTGACCAAACCAGCAAAAATTTCAACCTTCAGCTTCAGTTTCATTCATTAAACAGGATTTATATTTAATAAACAATAAAACTGATTGGTGAATAATGTGTGTCAGTCTGTTTAATAAAAATATGGAAGCTAAAATGATAAAACTATATATTTATATTTATATATATATTTACAGTAAATTAAATAAATGTATATTTTATGGTAATAATAATAATAACAACAACAATAACCAGTTGCAGTATTGTGTTTTTCAGGTGAGTGAAAAAGTTTGCATCCCCTTCCACCAAACCTGCAAACATTCAAACAGAACTTAAGATGTGATGAAATGTAGAATTCTTTTTTTAATTCTAGCTCCTGCAGCTGATCGGCTCACATTCGGACTGTGCGACAGAGAAACAGAGTGCTTCTGAGACTCGACATTCATGTTAACGTTAATATAATGGTCTTTATTTTTACACTGGAGACATTCCAGATGAACTTCATTACATTCAAGTGTAAAACTAAAATACAGACTACATGGTAATCAGGGGTTAAAAACAAACAAACAAACGTTTGCGCTGTCAGATCTTAGTTTATGGATGGAGAACCTTTAAACTTACTTTAAACCAGTCCTTAACAGAGTTTCCTGATCTTTAAAATCCCAGCTGTGTTTTTATCACTCCCTAGTCCCTGCTCCCTACACTGGAGAATACACACACACTTCAGTTGTCCCTTTGGAGAACCCTAAAAGGTTCTATACACACGAGTGTTTCCCTATCTGAAAGGGTTCCAAGCAGAACTTGTTTTCAGAAACTCAGAACCCTTCATTATCCAATGAACCGTTGAAGAACCCTGTTTTCTAAGAGCGAAGGGAACAGAACCTGCACCATCATAACGGCCATGTCCTGTCTTTAATGGCCACAGTGCATTATGGGTATTCTGAATCTAAATTATTTGGACATTTATCATTAACTCAACCCCTAATTTCTACCCCATAACCCTAAGGCTTTACCCTCACACCCCTAACCTATGACCTTTAACCCCTAATCTATTACACTGCATTGTGGGACTGCACATTAACACAATCATAAAACATTTCATAAAATAGTGCACTATGTAGTGAGCATGAGGTTTTTTGCACACACTTTTCTAACACACCTGCTTTGGATTCGCTCGGTCCTGCACCTGTATTGAGGATAAAATGAGTGTGTTTGAGCTGAGATCACACCCTGCTCACTACATAGTGCACTTTTCTGAAAATTGTAAAAAAAAAAAATTAATAATAAAAATTAAAATAAAATCAATACAGGAATCCATTTAAACATCTGAGGGAATAACAACAACAACAACAACAACAATAATAATAGATCTTAAACAAATGAAAACATTACAAACATTTATTTACGGACTTTGGGAGGAAATTAATCAACACACACTGAGCTGAGTGTTAAAAGAGGTAGAGAGTTAAACAGAATAAATAATACATTTCACCCAAACACTATTCCTTTAATCCCTCTGCACTTCCCCTTTAACATGTTTTAATCTCATGAACAGAGGAATTAAAGGTGCGGTACTGAAGAAAACACACTGTAGACTCCTCCCACTTCATTTGCATAAACAGAAGGTGAACCTTAAAGGCGCAACAAGCATTTAAACTATGGTTTTAACATTATCTACTAATTAAGAAATAAAATATTCATGCCCCTTAAGCCACACCTCCAAAGGCTAAAGGTAGCTTGAAAAGAGATGTAGTCCCAATGCGTGCTAACAGTAATTTATTTAGAAATGAGAAAATGCAGCGTAATGCTTTCACTCAGTTTAGTTTCCTGGTATTTACAAGTGACAAACATTTATTAGGTGTTTATTCACTACATTAACCTCTGAAACACGTCTCAGGAACATAAAAGAACCGGAGGGAAGGTGTTATTTTTAAAAAAGCTTAAGGTGTGAAACTGAGGTAGCCTTTTAGAGCGGCCTGCAGCCTGTAAAGAGCAAGAAAACAGAACAACAAAAGATTTGCACATTTCCTGTGGCTTAATTGTGTTTTATTTGGGATATAGTGCACTACATAGGGAACACACAGAATCAGTACACCCTATGTAGGAACCATAAAACGTGAATAAGAAAAGAATTTGTGATTGGGAAATAATTTGGAGGAGAAATCAGTTATAGTGATATGCAGTGCAATCATGTATTATTATTATTATTATTATCATCACCACCACCACTAGGATGATTCGGTCACTACTGTGTTCAACCAATCAGTGACCAGCACTGTTTCAGAGTCTAGCTCTGCCCACATGGCCTATATGACTATGTTACTGGCTAATTTACAGAGTTATTGCAAATATTATGAAGAACACAGAAGAGGTGTTAAAATGAAAAAGCAGGAAGTCAGTGCGTGATTATAAATCACAGTTTTTAATAAAATCAGAGATGTGACCTGTGCAGCAGTTTAAAGCAGGATAAAAAAATAGCTGACACTTCATGAGAATAAAACTGGCCTTTTTTAACTTCCTGTATCTTTATGTTCATTATTACTCATGTGTAGTAACCACTTACTGCACCTTTAAAGCTTTGTGACTAACTCGATGCGTGTGTAAATGAAGGATGATTTGAGTTTGAAACCTGGTGTGTGCATAGAGTTTAGTTTAAGAGCATGAGAAATAAACGAGAAAGGCACATGATCATCGGGTCATCACATTAACTCAGGAGTCAACACTGATTAAACGAGTCAGCACGCTCACACAGTGTTCAGAGGCGGAGTTTAATTTAGTGACATCACCACCATGTGCTTCAGTGTTTCAATACTGTTTCCAACGTTCCCTCATCCACTTCCCCTCGATGGCCATGTGGCTGGAGGAAGTTCATTCGATAAACATGCTAGTGCTGCTAGCTTATGCTTTAAACACTCAGGGGAAGTCCACAAGGGCATGTTAAAAACAGTATTAGAACGCAGGGCAACATTTTACAGCTCTATCAGCAGCTAATTTTTTTGTTTTATCACAAAAAGTTTCTTCTTTTAGTTCTTTAAACTTTTTGGAAGACTTTCAGCCAAAGTGTAACATACTAACAAATTAAAAATACACAAACATTATATAAAACATACAACACTGACACTGAGCACCAGGCCTGGACAGAGGCCACGCCCCAAATGCCATGAAACGCAAAGCAGGAAACAGCGAGGATGAATCTGATCCTCTAACGAGATCTACTCGATGCTCCTGAAGCCCTGCAGCTCCCACGCGGCTGCTCCAACACACCTGATTAAACTCCAACACCGCTCACACACGTGTGTGTGTGTGTGTGTGTGTGTTGTAAGCAAAGCACTACACAATAAGCTGACCTAGGAGACAGGACTGTTTTCACTGTGTATTAAAGCTCCACTTTAGGACTTTTTGATGCAAACTCAAATGTTCATGCAAATCACCAGCCTTGTGTTAGCATCTGATATTAGAATCAGCAGCAGGTGTGTTAATGTTTCTCTAAAAGTGGTGAAAATCTACCACCCTGACACGCCCCCTGACACACCTCACTGTAAAATACCATGTAACAACTCTGTAAAGTCAGTGTTCCTCGGTGTCTGGTCATGGTGTTGAGTGTAACTGTGATTAGCTGAGAATCCACTTCCTGTGAATTCTTATTAAAAACAAACAACAGAAATGTTTCACTTTAGTAACAAATGTTAATTTACACCAGAACAATAAATGTTAATAAGTAACGGAAAATAATTGTATAATTAATTCATCAGGCTATAAAATCTCCATTCTAGAGAAATATCACATAATTCTCTGTGTGTGTTGTTTGTTAGTTCACCGGAGTGACTGACCTGCTGTAGGAGTGTAACAGGAGGACAGGTGTGTGTGTGTGTGTGTGTGTGTGTGTGTGTTAGTGATGGTTGTTGCGGCAGGTTTTGGGTTTCTTAAGGCTGAACACACTGATGTTGAGGTGAGCAGCGATCTGCTTACACACACTCGTACAGTAACACACCAGATCACACGCGGAGAGCACCTACACACGTGCGCACACACACAGAGACGCATGCACACACAGAGAGAACAGAACACTTAGAACTGACAGAGTTAATAGTGTTCATATCATCAATATATTTATGATATAAAGTATGTAAAGTAATGTGCAAAAGTTTTTGCCCCCTCAGGATAAAATTAAAATATTTCATTAACAATTTAAATAGTTTAGTGGTTAGTTTAGTGTTATAAGCTTTAATAATTCTTTAAAGCTTTTATTATTACTGTAAGCTTTAATCGAATTAATATTTGTATTATAATTCTCTGACAGTCTTAGCCATTAGCTTGATAACAGCCTTCAAAGTTTAAAGCTCATTCCACATCGCATTCTCTTTTTTGCTGATAAAATGTAACATAAAAAAGGAAAATGAGCTGGTATCTTATTTTTGTGTACACATGAGTGTGATGGAACTCACCAGCACCCCCCAGAGGAGGAAGTGTTCACTGAAGAAGCTGTTAAAGTACTGATTAACAAAGAGCAGCAGTGGCGCAACGAACGCAGCATCACTGCGCTGCATCTCACTCTTCGTCATGTGGGCTACCTGATGTAGATTAAAATGTACAATGTTAAATAATAAAAAAATAATGAAAAGTAAATGAAGCAGGCTGTCATTAAGATTTTTTAAAATCTCATAAACCTGAATGATCAATAAATAATGTATAATTAATAATAACTCATTAAAAAAGCTCCATATTTTAAAAATATTTCATTTATTTATTATATTATTTATTATATATATATTCATTTATTTATTATAAAAAAAATTACATTAATCATTAATCTTATAAATAGTGCTTTGCAAGATTCTGCAACTAGATTTTACCTGATTATACAGTAAATATTACACTAAAATGGTAATATAACTATACTGTAATATAATAGAATGTGTAATTTTTATTGACATTAAGTCGAGTGTCTTTACCACCAGGCGGTTGGTGAGTTTAGCGGAGCCGAAGCCAAACGCTAAAACAAAGAGAGACGGGTTTTTCTCAAACAGCTGCTCTGCCGACATTTTATACACCAACACAGCCAAAACCAACACCACTGTGATGTGGAACGCTGGAGAGAGCACACTCGTCCCCTACGGAGAGAGAAAGGGGGGGGGGAGAGGGAGGGAGGGAGAGAGATAGAGAGACTGACTTTAACAATGACTTTATTTCCACATTGGCACTAGGGACACAAAAAAGACCTTTTCATCCATCATTTACGCGCCCATGTTTGTCTCTTTAGAAATAATAATAATAGCTAAATAAATAAATAAATAAAGAAAGAAATCAGTAAATGAATGAATGAATAAAAGACTACATGAATAAACAAGTAGATAAGTAAATAAACTCAAGTTTTTTTTATGAAGAGATAGTCATAAAAATAAAAGAAAAACACCAATAACATTAAAAATTAATAACCAGTTCCTCCAAATCATTTAACACACATAAAACACCATCTTGGCAATAAAGATCTGAGAATTTACCCAGGTCACGATTTATCTTAAAGTAGGCATACTCTACTCGGGGCAGTGACATCACTAAGCCTTCCATCATTAGTTTTGGGTCGGTTAACTTGGCTATTTCGCTCAGGTCATCTGCAGCCCTCCAGGAACCGCAAACTATGAGACTCCGTAGCCTGGTCAGTCCAGCTCTTGTGAAGGCTGCTTGTATTGCTGGGGACTTCAGTACTCGTGCCTCAATCAGTGGGTTGTGAAAAAGCGGCTCAATATTAATATCATCAGCATATGCTTACAGTGCTATTGACTGTGCTCCCTGTATTGACAGACCTTGTATCTTTGCTCTCAATCTGCATAACAGGGGTTCGATGGCTAGACTATACAGCTGCCCTGAAATAGGAGAGCCCTTTCTGATACCTCTGTGTACCTTTCCCGGGTAGCTCAGCCCACCACCCACCTTCAGCATTGCAGAGACCCCTGTCTCTATCGCCAAAACCAAAAGCACTCAGTGTTTTAAAAAGATAACTGTGGTCAACCCTGTCAAATGCTTTCTCTTGGTCTATTGATAACAGTCCCAAATCCTCTGAGTTTTTTTTCTTACAGTTCAATCACATCGCAGATAAGAAAGACATTGTACATGATTGTACGATCGGGAATACAGTATGACTGGTTGACGTGAATGAGAGTCCATGTGATTTTTTAAGCAATTAGACAGACATTTGGAGAGGATCTTATAGTCAGTACATAATAAGGACATGGGTCCCCAGTTTTTTAAACGTCCGAGATCATCTTTTTTTGGAAGTAGAGTTAAAACTGCTCTTGTACAGTTCGTGGGTAAAACACCAGACTTAAAAGACGCTTTAAAAACCCCCAGCAGATCTTGTCCTATTAGACCCGAGAAGTGTTCGTAAAACTCAGCTGGTAGTCTACTAATGCCTGGTGAACGACCAGTGGAAAGATGCTGGACGGCTGTGATCAGCTCCTGAAGTTTGATGTCCGAATTTAAAAGATCAGCCTGAGTTGTTTCCAGTCTTGGTAGATCACACAGCATTTCTTCTACACAGGAGGAGTTACACTCACTCGCACTATATAGATCTGTGTAAAAGTCCACTGCAATCCTCCTCATCTGTGCTGGATCTGTCGTTGGATTCCCGCTGGTGTCCTGGAGATGTAGCATCTGTGTCATACACACTTTCACCACTGTGTTTGTTCACATCACTCGACACCCCCTCTTTCTGTGTGTGAACCTCCACAAACCCAGGTTCACCAGAGCTGGGCTATGAGGCCTCCACAACTTCAGTTTCACTGGAACCCGGTTCTGAGAACCTCACATGATACATAAAGCATGTAGGATTTTCCTTCGTACACCAAGCGGAAGGAAACGTCCAAGTCGGGACAAACAAACACCTGCTGTCTAAATGACACGACATGCTTCAGTGCACGATTTTTGCAGTTTAACAGAACGAGTTTAAATTCACTGGCGAACTTTCCATAGCGGGAATCTCGGAGTTCGGTATAAACGGCAGAATGTTGGAGATTGTTACTCTTGTTGCTGTTGGAATTAGCGGTGAAACTTGGAGAAAGCTTCCACCTACCCAGATTCCACTCTCAATCAGCCGCTTAACTATCGTTTCCTCAGTCACAAACACCACCACTGCTTTATCCATCCGCGACGCTGAAAAGATATTCGCACATCCCACCTGCTCTCCTCCACTGTCTTACCGGGGGCAGGTACACACCTAACCCTGTGCCGGAGCGAGAGGGACGGCGCACCCCTGCCGGGGGGAGACGCCGTCCCGAATCCTCACCAAACTCACAAATAATCCGTTGTACGGAAGAAAAAACTATATTTTAAAGTAGAACTTTTTAAAAAAATAATAATTAGTATCGCCACACACACTCTCACACACCCGTACTCCCAGCATGCACCGAGAGAGAGAGGGAGAGGGTGAGGGAGAGCGAGAGAGGTAGAGAGAGAGAGAGAGAGAGAGAGAGACAGCGGGAGGGAGGGAGAGACAGAGAGAGGGAGGGAGAGGGAGAGACAGACGGGGGTAAATGAGGGTGAATTAAAGTAACTCCGCTCTACCACACTATCCGAAACCTTTGTATGTATATTAATAAAATGTGCCACTGATGCGTCTTTTAGATTAATGATCTATGACGTTCATGTTAATTATGAAATCATTAAATATGTGACATAAATTACAATGTAATGAATCTTTTTCCAGAGGAATGCAGACAGCGCTGGAACACTAACGCTGGAGGAAACGGAGGCAGAAAAATAATACACACTTGACACCTGTTCGCAATAAACAATGCAAAAGAACAATTAAAGTTTTCATTTGTCTCTCGTACATTTACTGAGTGTTTCTATTCAGTATTTAATAGATTTAAATCATTTAATGTAATTAAGGTTAACAGTATTCTGATTTAATGATGTATTGTTTGACATTTATCTGAATAATTAATAATTACACCAGTCAGGTGTGTTCAGACCTACCGCGATGGTGGACCCGTTTTTGCCCATCCCACCCGTGAAAATGACCCGGAAGTAGTTTGTGCAAGAAAATATGGCTCCCAGGAAGGTCAGAAGAGCGGGAATCATCTTCATCTGGATATTCAGCAGCGGAATCTGGTTAAGTCACACACACAGACACACACACAGACACACACACAGACAGACACACTTATTTAAACAATTTTAGGTCCATAATAGTTCATTGTATAGTCTAAGCTCCATCTGATTGGAACTTCCTGCCCAGCTCACTTAGAGCTACTACGTCCTTTCACCACTTTAAGACAGCTCTCTTTACTTATCTTCAAGCAACCTGCTCTTGCTTCTAATCATACTTCAGAGTTAGAAGGAACTTATTTCTAATGTACAGATTCTTATGAACTTACACTGCCTTGTAAAGCCATGAGTATATTTACTGCATGTTTATTTGTATTGCATTTGAGGGGATCCCGAGGGTGGGGCAGTAGGTGAGCGTCTGTCTGATTGTGTGATTTGTGTAGTTTTCTGTTTTATATATATTGTATATTTTTTTGCATATCTGTGTTAAGGACCTCCTTGAAAACAAGGTGGTTCATCTCGAGGGGTTTATCCTCCTAATAATACTCTATAAAGACATTCATCAAAGACTTTGCTTTATTTAATATAATTGATCTAATGGATTTATTATAACACTTAATAACTGCTGTTAAATCTGATTAAACCATGATGCTGATGTTTATACAGTTAAACACTCAGAGTTCATACCATACTTTTGCGACACGCAGATCTGTAATATTGAATCATTTTCCTCAAGAAATAAATGACCAAATGTAATATTTTTGTCTCATTGGTTTACTTGGCTTCTTTTTATCTACCTTTAGGACTTGTGTGAACATCTGATGTTTTAGCTCATATTTATGCAGAAATATAGAAAATTCTAAAGAGTTCACAAACTTTTAAGCACCACAATATACCATGATATATAAGCTCACTAACAAACTTCCTGAATAAATATAAATAAATAAGTAATAAAAATAATTATGATGAATTTTAGGAAATAACTAAATGAATGAAAATACAGAACCATAATGCAGAAATAAACTAGAATGTTAGAATATAACAGATATGAGCTAATAAAGAACAAAAAACACAATAGCATATTTAAATAATAAAATTAAATTAACATGAAAATTAACATGACAATTTCAACAATTCACAGCAAAAAAGCAGCATTTAATGAAGTATTTAAAGTTAAAACAAATAAATATAAATATAAATGTGGCTGATGTGATCTGTGTTACAGCTGGAAATTACACTGCAAATAAAGGAAATTATAATAAAGGTTATAGTTTTAAAAAACTTTAAATATTTACAGCGAAAGAAAGCTAGTAAACGAGCTGCTGCTTCTGCCTGGTAGCTCAGTGCTGTGTTTATTTTGTTCTTTGTTATTAACCAGGTTTAGTGTTTACATCTCAGCAGTGATGATCTGTCAGGTGTTAAACAGGGCTCGGGGTTAGGGCCGCTTTATAAATGTGTTTGTTTCCACTCATGTTATTGGTGAGCGTAATTAAGTGATGTGCTCAGGTAAGCAGCACACAATTTTCAGTGCAACTATTAAACACACAAAGCTGTGAGGATGTGAAGAAGTGAATTACCACAGATTGCCAAAAAGCAGTTCCTCCGAACGCAGCCAGCAGGTAAACCATTATAATGAAGAGCTGCACTTCAGTCACATCAATGCTGCACGAGCGCGCACGCGCACACACACACACACACACACACACACACACACACGCACGCACACGGAGAAATTAATAAATACATGACAGATCAGGCAGAAAGAAACAGCAGTGTGATTAAGCCATTTCACCTCTACACGATACAGCCGTCTCTACTCTCACTCTATTCTACTAAATATATAAGATCTGTCACCTTTAACACAGTTTGTACAGGAAGGCTTCAGTTTATCATCGATCACACTAGCCTTATACTTTATACCTGTGTGTGTTTAAATCCACAGTATACTAATATACTCTTGATTCTTCTGTGTTTAAGCCCATTAAATAAACATGTCATGATCTGTAGTTCTTTAACATGTGTTATTACACACTGTGCATTCCTGACCATCACAGCCATATGTCCAGATTTATCCCCCTGTGCAGTTATAACGCGTTCCACTCCGCTGTTCGGCTCCCACTAGATGTCGGAGCGCGGCTGTAGGGATTTGTGTTCATGCAGCTACAGGAGCGTTAGTGAGGTCAGGCGCTGATGTTGGGATGTCGAGCAGGCTCCAGTTCAGCTAAGGTTCAGTTCAGTCCAGTTCAGTTCAGGTTCCAGGTTCTAAGCTGTTCAGTGGGGTTGACGTCAGGGCTCTGTGCAGGACACTCCAGTTCAAATTCAAATTTTATTTGTCGCATTCACAATCATAGATGGTACTATATGCAGTGAAATGTATTTGCAGTGCCCGACCCATAAACACTAAATTAGAATACAAAATAAAAAGAATGAGGAAAAATATAATAAGAGAAAAAAGTATATAGGACATAAAAGATATAAAATATATAAGAGTTATGAAAATATAAAATGATATAAAGATGTAAAAGATATAAAATATAAACAGTAGATAGAAATCTGTGCAACCGATATTGTGCAATTAAGTAGAGTAGGTGTGCAAAGTAAATGGAATAAAAATGTGCAATTTCAGCAACAAAGTACATTGTAGTGCGGATCTGTGTGTGTGGGGTGGGGGGTGGGGGGGGGGCTGATCGGAGTCCAGTCCAGTAATAGGTGGTGTTCTTGTTCAAAGCCCGAACAGCCTGAGGGAAGAAGCTCCTTCTCATTCTCTCTGTGTTGGCCTTGAGGGAGCGAAGACGCTTCCCTGACCCCAACAGGGAGAAGAGTCCATTGATGGGATGGCTGAGGTCTTTCATTATCCTCCTGGGATATGGAGGGAGCTCAGCACGAATGGTGTGTTTGGCCGATCGCACCACTCTTTGGAGAGTCCTTCTGTCCTGCTTGGTGCTGTTCCCAAACCAGGTGCAGATGTTTCCCGTCAGGATGCTCTCGATGGTGCAGGAGTAGAAGTTATTAGCACCCTCGGTGGAAGTTGGAAGTCCCTGAGGCGTCTCAGGTAGAGCCTGTCGGGCCTTCTTTGCCAGGGCATTGGTGTGGCATGACCATGACAGGTCCTGCGTGATGTGAAACCCTAGGTACCGGAAAATGTCCACTCTCTCCACTGGCGTCCTGCTGATGTGAAGGGGCTGGTAGCTCCTCGTCTGCTTCGTGCTGAAGTCCACGATCAGCTCCTTAGTTTTGCTGGCATTTAGGAGGAGGTTGTTCTCTTGGCACCAG
>JAQQZU010000039.1:219721-237478 GCA_030068025.1 Parauchenoglanis punctatus | reverse complement strand
ATACTTTTGTGAAGCTGCTTTGAGACAATGTCTGTTGTTAAAAGCGCTATACAAATAAAATTGAATTGAAATTGAATTGAATACAAAAGAAAATCAGGAGCAAAACATTTTTAATTCTGTGGAATTTAATAGCTTATGCGAAACATAAACATGACTAAATACATTATTGTCAGTAAACATATAAACGTATATTTCTCTGAGTTCCTACGTGATGCAGTAAAACCAAAACTATATTTGTGCATACCCAGTAGGTACCTGTCACAATCAGCAACAACACTTTCAGGAAGCAAGACTTTTCAAAAAACTTGTTGTGCAGTGTTATCTAATAAGAAATCACACAGCACAAAGTAACAACCTGATTAGCGGCCATGATTAAGCGATTCCTAGTACAAAACATAACACAGGCAAATCACACACAGTGGTAACACACAGGTAACACATCAGCATTTTTAGCTCCCATCCACATGGAAGTAATACAAGTGGAGTTTTAAAATGTTGAAATGCTTCATTTTCAGTGGCACAAGATACAGTTGACATGTGAGGCCAACACAAACACAAATACTATGTTCTTAAAAATATCTGTACTTGCTGTACTATAATATGAAACTTGCTGTGGGCAGCAAAATGCACAAACATTTTTAACTTGTGTTTATTTTATCGCTTGCATGCACATAAAGTGGATGGAAACTTAGCTCAGCTGTGTGTCTTGAGGAAATTGAGAAATGAGGAATAAAGATTCATCTTTACGATTAGAAATCCATCCTCAGCACACTAATGTGGTTATTGTACTTTTTTACATTTTGCAATAAAATCCTGTTTGCTTTGTTTCAACACTTTTCATAGAAACAATAGTCGTAAAGTGTGTGTGTGTGTGTGTGTGTGTGTGTGTGTGGTTAAATTCCAATGCTTTATGATGCTGAGCCTGTTCTTCACACACGAGCACAATAACTCCAGTGTCCCAATATAATCATTTAATATTTATGTCTTTAGGGAAACAGTTTTCAACAGACCTTTACATTTCCCTCTTCCATACACCTGCTGTGCACACACACACACACACACACACACATACAGTTTCTGGACAGCGATAAGTCATAGTACAGAGCCAGAAGCTCGGCTGCATTACATCATGTTC
Source organism: Parauchenoglanis punctatus (assembly GCA_030068025.1). Classification (NCBI taxonomy): domain Eukaryota; kingdom Metazoa; phylum Chordata; class Actinopteri; order Siluriformes; family Auchenoglanididae; genus Parauchenoglanis; species Parauchenoglanis punctatus. Next base: position 236,343 of record JAQQZU010000039.1, on the reverse strand, counting down.
AGGATATTTGATATTTGAGCAGAGACTGGGGAGTTCCACACTCAAACACGAGGAGGATCTAATTTCTGTTTCTCTCTCTTTCTCTGTCTTTCTCTCTGTTTTTACTTCTCTCGTCATCTGAATTCACTCTCAACATAATTTAATGTGTCATGTTGTAATTTAGTGAAACCATGCAGACACACAGTACTGCTAAAAAAATATATATATAAATTGGTGTAGGAACAAATCAGATAACATCAGTTAGAATAGTATTTAACCCATGGAATGCTCCAGTTTAGTCCTGCTCCACCCTGAACATTACCTGTGTGGATCTGTGCTTCTGTCTGTGTAGTCCTTAGTGAGTACCTAGCTCCTGTACTCTGTCTTCTTAATCCCCAAATATTAAGTTTAATGTCAATGCAGTTGTGAGCCATTTTAAAGCTCTATTTCAAACATCATAGAATACTTGGATACAATGGAGCAACGCTTCTAGATTGTTATTATCTCCAAGTCTCCAAGGCTTTATTACAGCGACATCCCATACCTTACAGCTCCAGAAGCTGCTGTTCTGGCACTGGTGTCTCCACCATCAAACCCATACCAGAGCCTGCCAGGGTATCACTCCAGGGAGTCACCCTTGAAAGTCTTGCCATTCCTGCTGGTAGTCCTGCAATACAAACATCCCTTCTGTTTATCCTGTGGTTTCACTCTTGCCTGTTGGTGGTTCTGTGTTCATACTGTGGTGCCCATCATGTCATGCAGTAATCCTGAAGTCATTTTGGCAGTATTCCTGTAGGCCCTGCCTCATTCCACAGAATCCTGCAGTCTCACCTTGGCAATACCTTTGGCCAAACTTATTTCCTGTTCTGTCCTGTTTTCTGCCTTGCTTTCTTGTGATCCTGCATCTACAGCTTTGCTGGCTGGTGGTTCTTTGTTTTCCTCCTCAACACCAAGGGCCCTGCAGACCCATACTCAACTCCCAGTGTTCATGCAATCCCAGCCTTGCCTTCTGGTGGTCTTGCTGTCCCAGACTTAACTTCCTGTAATTTTTGGGTTCCAGACTTACCTTCCATGGTCACATTCTCCCATGCTCAAAATCCCGTAGTCCTGCAGTCCCAAACTCACCTCCCAGAGACCACGTGATACCAGTTTTGACTTCTAGTGGACCTGCTGCCCTAAGCTCAACTTTCTCTGCTCCCAACCTTACCTCTAATTTTCATACAGTGCCAGACTTCAACTCCTGTAGTCATGTAACACTCCCAGTAACACTATATGGCCAAAAGTATGCACATACCTGACCAACACATCCATATGAGAATGTTGAACATCCCATTCCATATTTATTCCCCTTTGCAGTTATAACGCACTCCACTCTGCTGTTTGGCTTCCCAATAGATGTTGGATCGTGGCTGTGGAGATTTGTGTTCATTCAGCTAAAAGAGTATTAGTGAGGTCAGGCGCTGATGTTGGGATGTCGAGGAGGCTCCAGTTCCATTTCATCCCAAAGGTGTTCAAAGGGTTGAGGTCAGGGCTCTGTGCAGGACATTTGAGTTCTTCTACTCCAACCTTAACACACCATGTGTTCATGGAGCTGCTTTGTGCACAGGGGCATTGTCATGCTGGAACAGGTTTGGGCCTCTTCGTTCCAGTGAAGGGAAACTGTGATTATACAGCACACAAAGACGTTCTATACAATTGTGTGCTTCCAACTTTGTGGTAACAGTTCGGAGAAGAACCACATATGGGTGCGCATTCTTTGGCCATATACAGTAGTGTACCTAGGGTCAAGCAGTCCCAGCCACACATTATGGCTGTTATATATTGCTAGCCTTACTTCTTGACTTAATTTCTGCAAAACCTCTAGTGGTTCAGGGTCACATGTATTCTCTGCTGGTCAATCTAAACACCAAGTGGACCTGCAATAACAGAATCATGTTGCCTTCTGGTGATGCTGCTGTCACAGGTTGATTTTCTGTGGTCCTCATATTGTCTCATATGGCCATGTAGTCACAGACTTGACATCCTGTGATCCCAGCCTTACCTTTTATTCTCATACTGTAGTCCTGTGGCCACAGTTGCCTGGGTTCACAGGTTTTGGCCATTATCATGTCCCAGCCTTTCTTCCTGTCCTGTTTTCTGCCTTGCCTCCTGGTGGTCCTGGGTCTCCAATATTGTCTGCTGTTGGTTCTGTGGTGCCAAGCTCAATACAAAGTTGACCTTCCATCAAGGACTCAGCATTCTGAAGTTCTGTGGTCTCAGCTGTATATCCAAAGGTCAGGCAGTCCCAGGCTCGCCTTTATGCACTGGCTGGAGCCACAGCTTCAATTCCCAGCTGTTCTACATTCTGTGCATTGGTTCTATGTGGTCCTGCACTCCTGAGCTTGGCCTCCCCATGGTCCTACATTCTCTGCATTCTCTATTGCTGGTTTGGTCCCACTGTTCCTGCAGTTCTAGTTTTGAATGCTGATGGCCATTGTCTCCTATACTTCATGCATTATAGAGGCACCACAATGCCACCTCTGATGTGGGACCTTGCTTATCCTCAGTCTCTCTCTGCTAGGTCTCAGCCAATATTTCTGAAGGTTTTATATAAATTTATATGAAAGTTAAGCTAGTTGAAATATACAAATCATATACAGTATAGTCCCCTCTGAAAATAATGGAAGAGCAAGGCACAACTGTCTGTTCCAATACTTTTCACTTAAAAACTGGGTGGTCTGCCATCAAAGGTACCATGTTCTAAGTTTGTTTAACATATCTAGATGTAAATATCAGCGAATGACAGCTGAATTCCTGATATATTGTCTCATATTCATCTTTTGATCTCAAACCCAAATGTATTCAGTATTTAGCAAAAACAGAAGAATTATCTTTGCTGTTTCAATAGTTTCAGAGGAGTCTGTAGATTATTATACCAGTTTACTTAAGACAATTCACCCAATCATGAATATACTCAAAATTTAAATAATATATGTTTCTCTCTAACAAATGTAAATTAGATTTACTGACACATTATGCGATATACAGTATATAAGACATCACATCTCTTTCTCTCTCCACCACACCTGCATGTATTTATTATTCCTGGTGCCAACGAGAAGACGCTTTTCAGACCTCAGACCTTTTCAGAAGGTTAAAAGGGTGTCTTGTTTTTTTTGCTCAATGCCTTCAGTAGGGGGGTTTGTTCCACACTGTGCCTATTGTGTGTTTATGTGTTAAAGCTGTTTATGGAGGGCTCGATTGTCCACCATGATGGATTCCTGAACTCGACATGAAAACCGATTTACCACTGAGACCCATAATTCTACACGAGGAAATGAATAAAGCATTCTAACGTAAAGTGTATGCACATTTTTCAGGTGCAGTTAACACCACCATACAGGACTATACTAACACTGTCACACACACAAAACAAGTGTTTTTTCAGGATACATTTATTTTTCTTGGGGAATTTTAGACGTTCCTTCTGCAGCTGATGTCTCAGGTGTAGTGTTAAAAACTTCATAGAAATCATACAGTGTGTCAGTGTGAAATACACAAATCTAAAATCCTGAGCTAATTAAGCTCTTTAACGTCCAGAAAGATAAATAAACAAGAGGCTCAGAATTCATGGAAAAGAATTAAAATATCATCAGTACATGTTAGGAAAAGTTAAATGATATTTACGTTTTATTGCAACACGTTAACGTTCACTCTTCCAGCCATGAATGTTTTTGGCTATAATAAGTTTAATGAAAATAAATAAATAAATAAATGTATTTTAAAAATAAATAAATTTTCTGAGAAAACAATTACAATTTATAGATTTAAAGATTAAATTGTTTGTCCATTTTAGAAAAATAAAGGAACTGAAATAAAAACAGAATGTGTGCCCAACATGAAAATCTTTTAAAATGCCTGTAGAGAGGTTTATATGCCATTTAATATAATCAAATTAATTCTGTTTTAATTCTGATTAAGTCTTTTAAAAGACTTAATTTAATTTTCTATTAAAAGAAAATGAAAATATTCTAAAGCATCTAGCTTCTTTTACAATTTAGAACAATTTTCACTTATGTTCATGTATATTCTCAATTCTATCTGATTTAGAGTGTTTTCTTCTTGACCTGAAACTGAAGTAGAAGTGAGAAATGCTAATACTGTAGAATACTTTTGGGATTTTATCCATTTTTAAATAATTTCTTCTTATTTCAGGTTCTATTTGCGTTTCAGTTCTATAAGGGTGCAGGAATAAAAACAGAACAGACTAGGTTGATGAGTAAAGCTAATAAACAAATACCTCAGTGCTTGTGTGTGTGTGTGTGTGTGTGTGTGTGTGTGTGAGGGAACAGTAGTGGTCTGTAGAACACACAGGTGGAACCTCTATTGAAAGGAGGAACATTAATGAGGTGTTTAAAGGGCGTCTCTCTCGGTGTGGCCATCTTTATGAACACTCCCCAAATCCCCGTGTGTAAAAAAGACCTGCAGCGCGACGTCAATCACCGCATGAAGTCATCGCGATTGTGCAGCGTCTCCTCTCAATGACCTCTTTGTTTAGGGGAGAAGTGCCCTAAATTAATTGGATCAATGATTAAGAAGGAGACGTTGCGCTCCAGTGGGCAGAGACAAAGACAGTGAGCGGGGGATCGGCCTCGCATTGACACATGAATTCCAGCCATAAAGAATGAGGGAATGAGGGGAAGAATGCAGGGACGAGGCGGCCTGTGTGCGGTCCACACTCACTATAAAACACAAAAAGACAAAAAGTGTAATATGGATTTGAGAAAGTAACAGTATGTGAGGTCTCTCGCGCCAAATCCCTTCCATGATAAAGCGATAAAGCGATGAAGTGATAAAGCGATGGAGCGATGGCCTCTTTCTGCTTTTGTGCCTTTTGTCTCACGCTTGGTGAAAAGATTAATTTGAAGGGAATAAATAACCGTCTCTCTCTCTCTCTCTCTCTGTCTGACTCTTTGTCTGTCTGTCTGTCTCTCTGTGTCTCTCTCTGTGTCTCTCTCTCTCTGTCTCTCTGCCTGTCTCGCTGTCTCTCTCTCTCTCTCTCTCTCTCTCGCTCTGTGTCTGTCTCTCTTTCTGTCTCTCATCACTAAACAGGTCCCATCTCTCTATTGGCTAGTTGATAAAATGATTTAGTATGATTTTCAGTTTGAGGGTGGTGAACACAAGCATTTCCGCTTTCTGGCACTGGTCAGTTTGTAGACAATAAAATGACTTTCTACATGTGAGATCTTCAAGATCTTCTGAAGGTAACACTTAAAGATGTGCACTGCATCATTCACCCTGTGACCACCAAGAAGTAAATGAATGAAGGTTTACAAAATCTACATCTCCTATTACATGAATAATTACAATGGTTAATTAACTTACTAGCATAGCAGCTATCTAACATAAACAGCCACAGAGGATTAGCCATTTTGCTAACAAGTTAACATTGCTATCTAACGTTGGATAATTTAACAATGATTTGACCAATATGACCCAGTTTTAAGTGTGTGTACGATAGCATGATAGTGTCCCTAGTATCAAATAAAGATAAACAGGGAGAGTGAGCACCGGAGCTACCTGCAGCAGGCGTAGGAGGAGACATGAGAAACCTCAGAATCTCAGCGTAGGGTAGAAGATGGTTCAGGTGTTCATCAGTTCCAAGCCAGATCTGTTCCAGTTATGTTCTGGGGATTGGATGTGGCTAGGATAGGTTTTGTTACTCTACAACATTAACATATGAAATAAGAAATTATTGCTATCCAAGTCTTCTCTCATTTCTCCTCACAACTTCTACTGCTATGGTTTGTTCCTGGTTTATGCTCAAGGTCTGTTGTGTTTGTTTACTTTATTTAAAACAAAATTCTGCAGTTGCATCTGCCTTTGCTTCCCATTGGTGAACCCTAAGAGCTCTGTATTTAATAATGTACTACAGAGCATTCAGTAAGTAACAAACACACAGCATATGATTTGAACCAATCATGTTTATGAGCTTGACACGAAGGGCGGAGCCTAATAAAACTCAAACTTATCCATTATTAAACCTCATATTTATTATTTTATATATAATATGTAAATGCATTATTCAATTCATTATAGACATTAAACATTTCATAAGTCAATTTTTTTACTTTAAGTATTTGTGAAGATTTATAAATTAAATTATGAATAATGAAAAATTATGAAGAGAAATAAAAATCAATCTGTGAGTTAATAAAGTGTAAGAGAAGGACACAGAGTGAAAATAAGCTCCTTAAATTCACTTCAGGCACATTCACCTCATAATAATATAATAATATAATTATATAAACTACTGAAAATACTCGAGTGCTGAATAACAGGCCCTTAACCTCGATGCGCCCTACTTCAAGTGCACTAAACCTTATTTTTAACAGAAATGAGGAGGATTTCATATGTACATGGAGGCTTTCAATGCTTTCTCTGTGAAAATAGGAGCAGTAGTGATTCACACACATAAAGAGTGGGAATCAGTGGAAATAAAAGAAAATTGTTTGTCTGTTGAGAGTAAATATTGTAAGGGATTGAAGTAAATAATAGGAATCAGAGAAACTGATTTTTAAACATTTACGTGATACATTGTGCTTAAATTAGTGCTGGTTCAATTTCCATCAGTTTCCCTGGAGTCGAGCTTCATCAAGTGTCACATGAACTCAGTATAAATTCACCTGGAGGAGCCCAGAGTGAGGAGAGAGCAAATCAAGTCAGGGATCAAAGTTCTGGAAGAATATTAATCAGGATTTTGTTATAAAAAATCTCCCAAACTCTGAAACTCCTGTAAATCGACATTATGTTATTGAAATGGTAAAGAATGTGAACCGTGACTGTCCCTCGAGGAAACCGTCCACCTAAAATCAGTGAGTAAAGAGGAGTCACAGACAAAGGCAATGGTCAACGCAATGCTACCATCACCAAGCTTCACAGCAGGGAATGCTGTTTTCAGTCTCGGGTTTACACCAAACTCAGGGTTCTTTTCCAAGCCCAAAAAGGTCAGTTTTAATTTAATCAGCTCAAAACCTTTCCTCTCTCTCTCTCTCTCTCTCTCTCTCTCTCTCACTCACACACACACACACACACACACACACATCAACAACATGATTTAGTGAAATTGTTATTCATTTTATCAGATAAATATTTATTTATTTATTCATTTATTCACAGTTCAACGCTCCAGACATACACTGATCAGGATTGTATTTAATGCTGAAGACATTTAATTTAATATTTAATATTTAACGGTTAATATTATGTGACCCTCGGGCTAATAAGCTATTATAAACCATAAAATAATATAATTATAATATTATATTTAATATAAACTGTAAAAAGCCAAAAGCTTTGAACATAGAAGAGAAATTTATTTTTATTAATTTCATTGATATGAAGGAATCTGAAGAAAAACACCGATTCAGATCGACCCTGTAATATCAGTTAATAATGAATACATTTACATTTTTATTCTTTAATGTTAATGTTAAATGGTTAGCTCAGTTAGCTAACAGTGCTACATGACATTTTGGGTCAATCGGAAGTGAAGCAGAATCAAAAGTGACACAGCCCTGGAAAACTTCCTCGTTAAACATGTTCTAAAACACACACACAAACACACACACACACATGTGCACACGCAGGCCCCCCGTGGTGTCCTCTCCGGTGGTGTTCTCTGTGATTAAGGTGGAACATGCGGGCAGGTCGGGACAGATTACATTCACAACCATAATTGGCTCTGATAATGACACAGAGAGGAAAGAAAGAAAGAAAAGAAAGTCTTTTTTTTCTTTGACGTTTTGATGTGAATCTTGGAAAAGGTGAATAGAGATGACAAAATCACACACACACACACACACACACACACACACACACACACACACACACCTAAAATCCGGAAATAAGCTCATCTGTTCCTCAGGACTGAGGTGTAGAGGATGTGGTTTGGGTGAAGAAAAGATATGAGAATGGAGGATAAAATTGAATTTTTTTTAAATAAATGATGGAAAATATCTTCCAGTATCTCTCTGCCTCTTACTGAAATGTCGCAGAGTTCATGTGTGATTATATATGTTTTTTAAAAATCTAAATATTTCAGTGTTATGCCTTGAAACTGCACGTGTGAACTGAGATGACATTGTGAGAGTGACGTGAGATCAATTATGAGAAAATTATTCGTGGGAGAAAATCATATGGGGAAAAATTGATCCATGTGACCTGCATGTAAAAATGTCTAAAATATGTCTAAATATGCCTAAAAACCACATATGTATCTTTCATGTGTGTATACTGACACGTGAAGTTCTGGAAGTCCTGGCCATGTTCCAGTAACGTTTATTTACAGCTCACTGTCATGTATGAGTCTCGTCTTGTTGAAGGTTTTAACTGTAAAGGAGTCTTTAACGTTTCCCCTGAGGGAGAAGGTAAGATTATTATTACTGATTAGTTAAGACTGGTTTTTCAAGGCTTCTTTGGACAGTGAAGTACTTTTAGGTCCTAAAAAGTGTTTTATATGGAACCTTTTCTCACAGTTTTAAAAAGTGTAGAACCCTTCAGCTGTCTCTCTGGAAGAACTGTTAAACATTTTATGCAGAATCTTACATGTGAAGTTTCCCTGCTAGAACAGACTCAAAGTGGAACCCTTTCTGGAAGCTAAGAACACTTGACCATCTACAGAAGCTATGAAGAACCCTTTTCTTCTAAGAGCATACAAAGTCCAAGCAGCTAAATGTTACCCTTAAAAGAGATTCTAGATATTTAGAAGAAAATAATGAGCAATCATTTGGAGTATGTTCTGTACAATTAGCCTGTTAATATACACACGCTTTAATCATTCTGTTAAGATTTGGTATCTTTTCAGAAACTAAAGAACTTTGGGTTATGGTTAGGTTAATTTCTACATGTTAAAAAGTGTATTTTATGTGTCAGAAGCTGGTGAGATGAGATCCCATAGTGGATGTTCTTGTTGCTGCTTTTTGTGTTAATTAACGGAAACATTAACATTTTTTTTATCTCATTTTTTACCAAGGAGCTAGGCGAGGAAAAACTCCCTGAGACGACAAGAGGAAAAATCCTTGAGAGGAACCAGAGTCAAAAGGGAACCCATCCTTATCTGGGTGGCGCTGGATAGTGTAATTACAACTAACACACTTTTGTAACTGTGTGTTATAGGGTCAAAAAGTACAGTTACATAATTCAGTATAGTTTAACATGAAGTCTGTTCAGTCTCAGCTGAGGCACTGAGGGAGATCTGAGTGCGAGTCTGTTGGTTGTAATTTAAGTCCTACACCATTGTAGCAGAACCGCTCATGTCAACAGCAGTCCAACACCATCTGCACAGTTCTAAGTGTATGTTGAAGCAGTTCATATAAAATTTCCATTTCATTCCATTGAGCCATCGATTTCCATGAGACTTGGTGGCAGAGCGCAGGATGAGCCAAGGACGAACCCATTACATTTTGGAGCGGATCCAAGTCACAATGTAGACCCACATGATTTGCTAACTTTCACCAATGTTGCAAGATACGGCATTTGGGATGCTGTATATCTTAAAATCCAGTAGATGGCAGTAAAGATCAATAGTGACCAAACATAGCCAATGTAGAAATACAATGACTCCATTTAAATATCCAGACATAAAGTGGTTGCAGATTTGCATATCATATCAGAGTGGATTATTGTCCTGAGAGCCTGTTAGTGTTGCGCTTGTGTTTGTTTTGGAAGTGTTTGGCTGTGAAGTCACTGTGTAACTCTCTGCAGGGGTAACTTTTCTGCAGCTAAAGGTGACACAGTTTGAGATGTAATGAGGCGCTATTTTTGTTTACTTCTGGTTATTTCTGGGTATTTGTGGTTTTTTGACCCTGTCTCTCTCGTTATGCTCGTTATGGCTGCATACGCAGCAGTTTATTGCAGGGCTGTGTCTCATTCATCATTAGCGTGTCCTTGTTGTTGTAAATGAGGTGCAATGTGCATCAGCATAACAGCAAATCTCAGCCGTGTAAAACGTTTAGTAATCACCATGGCAGATGGTGCTGGAGGAAATTCAGAGATTTCAAGAAAGGAAAGAAAAAGAAAAATGAGAAATAGGCATAAAAATAAAGGAAATAAAATCAAATCATTAAGAATACATGCAAAAACATAAATAAATTAATACATATTTATTATTAAAGTGCCTATTAAATATTTTACATTACCACTTTATCAGTCGTCAGAAACCTTTTCTCTTTTCATTTTTTCTTCCTTTTAAATATCAGAGTTTGTGAATATCTGTGCTGTTTGATTAATTTTAATTCCATTAAAAATTTCAATCACAGTAGATTTATGACTTCTAATATTATTTTTTTAATAAAGAAGTAAGAATATTATATCCAATTTATATTTAATAAAGAAATATGCTGTTTAGCATATAATTTTATTCTTTGGTGAAATGAAAAGATAATGAGTCAGCATTACAGAGTAAACATTCCCTTTATATTTATTTTAATCCTAAATTAGTCATCTTGAGAACACAGTCAGGTTTAAATGCCTCCTGGGTAGCTGTGATGTTTCACTGAACAGCCACTAGAGGGCACAGCAGAGAAAAACATTCTTTTCACTGTGTGAGAGCTACAGAGAAAAAACAGAGCTGTGAGACTTGGCAACCCTGTAAAACCCAATTACCACATGATTAGCATCTCCAGCATCACAGGTGGCCATGCTGCGTGGGTCATGTGACACACAAGATCATGGAGCGATCATGGGCATGAAGCTGAACTCAACATAAAAACACACTCTCAGTTCATACATCACTGGATTCTTTCTTTTACTGCAGTAAGTGCTGCAGAGGAAATACACTTTAACTGATATATATTTTTAAATGTTTATTTATTGCAACAGATTCAATGTAAACAAACATGCTGTTGCAGAATTATGTTCAAACGACTGCAAACATTAAGAATGTGAAGTGTAAAAGTGTAAAAAGTTAAAATATTAACTAAACTTGTGTATAGAAATATGCTTAATTATTCAATATATCGACATTGCTGACTCATCTTTTCACTCTTCCTGAAGAAGGAACAGCTATGCTAAACAGCTAAAGCTAACTATACATGACACAAACCAGTGCTACCAGCTAACCTAGCCAGCTAGTGTAACAGGGTATATGTGTGTATAATTACACAAATTCTGTTTGTTTCAGTTAAATATTTGTAGTTACTTTTATTTGATTATGTAGTCTTTTATTTTGTTTTATTTACCCATAATCCCCCTGGCCCCATACAAAAGCCAGTAAGCCCCGCCTCTCTCCCTCTCTCGGCTGGTGTTACCTGAGGAGAGCAGGTGAGAGTTGGCGGGTGCTTATCAAAATTTCTGTAAACATATTTCAGTCCTACATGCGTAATGTGTAACACAGTACTTTGAGGGGGTAAAAGACACCACAAGGGGGCACCCCAGGCCATGATGAATACAGCCTAAACGACACAAAGGTTAATACTTTCTAACATGACAGAGTGAAACACTCCCTTTCACCCCCTACAGGCAACATACTGTGGGACACAATTCCTATTTAAGGTGACACTCACAGGTGAATTATTTTCCAAAACTTTTCCATGTTTTGGGTTAGAAAAAATCTACCTAATTTTTTTTTCAGTGTGATATGAAGCTACTTCACCAAAAGGTATATTTTTTCTAACACCTTTTATTAAACTTTACAAGGGGTGCCAATAACTGTAGAGGGTACTGCATTATTCCATTAGATACAATTATTAGAAATTAAATGAAAGTTATTAATTTTGGAGCCCATAAATGACTAAAAAAATAAATAATATATAAATAAAAAATTAATTTTTTTATTTTATATTGGATTTGCACATGACCTCGATGTGTGTGTACATAAAATTGGAGCATTAGTTTTTGTAATTAATTTTATTTGATCTCATTTATATTAATTTGTATTATTGTATTATCTTTTTAAATTTTTTTTCACATTTCAGATTAACTCTAAAGTTGCAGTTAATTATAGCACTCTTTAAAATTTCTTTTAAATATATTGAGTTATTTTGTAATGTTTTGCTGCCTATTTTTTAAATGTTTATTATTAATATATTACATGTGCATTTTTCTTTTTTTTCCTGTTAAGTTTTAATAAATTTTCTGAGCTGCATTTTAAGATAGATAAAAGATGCAGTATGTATCGTATTATTAGTAGTATTAGTATTAGTATTAATAGCATGTTTAATACATAGAAAATGGCGCTTTATTAGAAAGTGAGTTTTATAAAGCCATGTACATGTTCAAGGTTTCACATTAAGAGCTCACAGTGAAGAACTCAGCATGTGGAGGATTGTGGGTAAAAAAAATTGCTGGAGGCATTGCCATCGTGTGACCTTGGATAAATCCTTGGAGGGAATCCTGAGCTCATAAATCTGAGCTGAGCCTCCGGAATACCGATGAAGATCAATAAAACATAATTGAATTTTCTTCACAGGTCGACTCACGATGAGCGTAAAAGCAGAGAGAAAAGCACAAGTGTGTATGTGTGTGTGTGAGTGAGTGAGTGAGTGAGTGAGTGAGTGAGAGAGAGATGTGAACAGTAACTGAAATGCTTGACCTGTATCTGCATAATTTGATGCATTGTGTTGCTGCCACATGATTGGCTTTACAGAATTATGGACTGTACAGAAGTATAAATTAAAAATTTCAGTCAACCATTGAGATTTTCCATATCAAATAAGTTTTAATAGAAGATGGCAAAAATTAGACTTTCATATTTTTTGTCTGAAAAGAGAAAATTAGCAAGAAAATGTCTGTGATCTGAGGATATAACTATCTGCTCCTGTCTCTTGGGATTGCAGAAGTTTTAATTAAAAAATCTCAGTCAATATAAACTCAAAATCTCAAGATCAAGTTCAAGCCTCAGCACTGCCAAGCTGAAACTGTAGGGCATTTGAGCAGGGCTGAAGATGATGATGATGATTATGATGATGATGATCATCACGAAGATGATGGTGATGATGATGATGATCACCAACATCATCATCGTCATCGTTCGGGGGGATTGATCATGTTTCAGTTTTAGACATCTGAGGGTCAGAAAAGTTACTGAATTCTTTGCTCACTTTATTGTCAGTAATATTGAAGCTCAAACTAAACATCAAAGGTTAACGAGCAGTTCTGAAGATGAAAAGAACTGGATTCATGCTGCTTTTACACACACACACACACACTCTGTATGTTAATTTTGTATGGAAACGGCATTGATGTTCAAAGACAAGAAACATCAGCTGAAGGGCGGAGAGAGACAAATCTGTCAGAACAAAGTGATTACAGACTGTAATGTGTGTGTGTGTTTGTGCGTTTGTGTGTGTGTGTTGTGTTGTCAGGTAGGTTACTAGCCAAATCCAACAAGATGACAGCATTAAAGGAGGATTAAATAATCACACTGTCACCGGGACATTTCACTTCTGATTTGCATACACCCCGCCCCACTATTTGCATCACTGTTCCCGCCTACCATTATTTAGCTTCCTGTCACTATAATATCATCAACTCTTCACCTCATTAAAAATGAAGTCATAGTTCCTCTGTGGCATAAAAACCCCACTGGATCCCCAGCAGAGCCATTCCAGTGTTCTGGAACTAGATTACAGAAACTTCCTAACTTAAGTTTTAAATTAAGATAGGAAGAGTATAAGATTTTTCCTAATTTGGTATTGCAGAAGCAAATCCTAACTTAAGATAGGAAAAATATTTTTTGAGAAATGAGAAAAATAGCTTGCAAAATAACAAAATGACTTGTTGACATGAGATGAGAAATGTAGTGTCAGTTGCTAGGTAATGGGCATAAAAGTTGATAACCAATGTTGGATTGAGGATTTAGGATGTCATAACCTGAGATGTGAGAGGATGAACTGAGAACAGAGGGGATTCCTGAAGTTAGTTTAGGATAGCTTAGGAACTGTTTATCTGTAATAGATTTTTTCCTAAATCAGGTCCTAGCCTTAATTACCATGGTAACCAAACAGTTAAGACATGATCTGCACAATAGGAAGTTTCTCTAATACAGCCCCAGGTAAAGACCGCTTTATTTCATCTGCATGACTGTGATCACTGCTAAGGAGACATCATCTCCAGAAATAAGATCCACAGTATTTATTTTCTGTTAGTATTTGTATAGAGATTTTAGTCATTTTCACAGCTTAAATACTCAACAAAAAATAACCTTGTTCTTTAATTCACAGTGTTTAATCACAGCCATATAAAACCAGTTGTGTTCTTGACTAAACTTCATGGCAGGAAGACTTCTGTTCTATGACACACACTGTCTCTCACAGATTCTCTCTACATGTGTTTAAATGTGTGATGATGGAGAGCATTTACAGAATTATCAACTTTACAAAAGTATGAACTTTAACTAATGTAGCAATTTTATGTTTTAATAAATTTTAATAAAGTGTAGTCCAGTTTTGCTTAAACTTAAATTATACATAATCTCACCTTGCATGGCTCATCACCACATTAACACACACACACACACCTACATACATACATACATACATACATACATATTTTACATATGCCTGTTAAAGTGGGTGTGTGGGGGCAGAACAAGGCTACAGCTAAAGCAGCAGGACACACACACTTTTTCAGACTATGTGATGTTTAAAAGCTGACGTCAGGTGTGTGTGTGTGCGTGTGTGTGTTGCATACTTGCATGTCAGAAGAGAGAGAGAGAGGTATTCCTGCTTTAACTCTAAAAGGCAATTTATATTTTATGTGAGGGTGATGTAAATGGAGAGGGTGCTCTGAGTGGGTGGGGTTATGTGCGTGGGTGAAGCGATGTGAGTGGGCAGGATTTTGTATGTGTGATCCAAGATGGCGGCGTGGCAGTAGTACACAGCACCCACTCCGGATCCAAAATGATGCTATTTTGTGTTATTTTGTTTCTCGGCGCAACTCAAAAACCATTCAAAAACTGACCTGCAAGATGACCTGTTGGAGACGCTACTCATCCTGGGGTTGCTATGGAAACCAGGCCTCCAGTCATCGGCGTCGCCTGATGCCAGTGCCCAGGGGAGGGTTAGCTGTAAGCGGTGTGCGATGAAGTGGAAGTGCGGCAAACAGGTGGGGGTTCGTGCTGAGCTAAGAGTTAATCCTAGCTGGCCGGCTCTTCCGTCCATTCTGCTCTCCAATATCTGCTCCCTGGACAATAAACTGGACCATATCCGACTCCAGTGGACTACCCAGCGCGAGTTTAGAGATTGCTGCGTCTTTGTTTTCACAGAGACATGGCTCAGTGACAGAGTTCCGGATGCCGCCATTCAGCTAGCTGGGCTCACTGTGTTGCGTGATGACAGAAAAGCAGCTCTGTGCGGTAAGACTCGAAGTGGTGGCTTGTGTGTTTACATCAACACGGAATGGTGCGAGAACTCTCGAGTAACTAATTTCTAGTTACTGCTCATTGCTTGTGGAGTTTGTGACTGTCTGATGCAGACCTTTTTATTTATCTCGGGATTTCACCACCATGCTCATTGTCAGAGTTGATGCACTCTGTGAGCATACAGGACTCTGTTGATAACCCTAAAGATGCACTCTGTGAGCTGTACAGCGGTATTGGCGAGCTGCAGAATGCACACCCCGATGGACTGTTTATTGTCACCGGAGATTTCAGCCACGCAAATCTCAAGTCACATGCTGGATCTTGTTTACACAAACATTCCTGGCACAACACTAAGGTGTTGGACTAGTGATCGGAAGGTCATGAGTTCAAATCCCAGCACTGCAAAGCTGTCACTGATGGGCCCTTGAGCAAGTCCTTTAACCCTCAGCTGCTCAGTTGTATAAATGAGACATTTGTAAGTCGCTCTGGATAAGGGGGTCTGCCAAATGATGTAAATGTAAATGTAAGCCCCAACCCCACCTCAGCTACTCAGACCACATCTCTGTTATGCTAATGCCAACATACAGATTGCTTGTCAGATGCACCAAACCGGTTTTGAAGCAGGTGAGAACCTGGCCAGCATGAGCCATCTCTGCTCTTCAGAATTGTTTTGACTGACTGGCACATGTTCAGGGAAGCTGTAACCAATGGCGACAACACCAACTTGGAGGAGTACATGTCAGCAGTGACCAGCTACATCAGCAAGTGTGTAGATGACTTCACAGTCTCCAAGACCATCATTACACGTTCCAACCAGAAGCTGTAGTTCTGTCATTCCAAAGTACTTCAAAGCCAGCACCATCTTTCCTGTACCAAAGAAGTCTTCAGTGTCCTGCCTCAATGACTATCGTCCCGTTGCACTCACACCCATCATGATGAAGTGCTTTGAGAGGCTCTTCATGAGGCACATCAAGACCCTGCTGCCTGCCTCACTGGACCCCCTGCAGTTCGCCTATCACCCCAACCGGTCCACCCAACCGAGTTGACTGCAGACACACACATGGTTTCTCACTGTTAAGTTTAAAGTTCAAATATCTTTCATTGAACTCTGAAAGTCTGACTGGGGTTTAACCATAAAACACATCAGTCTAATACATGAACAGAGACAAGATAAATATGGAGCAAGTAGAGAGAGGGAGAGAGATAGAATGAGAGAGAGAGAGAGAGAGAGAGAAAGAGTGGGACAGAGAGAGAGGGGGAGAGAGGGGGGGGGAGAGGGTGAGAGCGAGCGGGTCTGAGAGCG
>JAQQZU010000039.1:166194-175140 GCA_030068025.1 Parauchenoglanis punctatus | reverse complement strand
GAGGCAGCGAGAACACGGCGCGTGCAGCTGAGTTCGTGAAACCTGCCGTGTTGCGGAGAGGGGCAGAGTCGCGACACTAAGGTTAGCTAACTTACATAATTAGCAGTAAAGGTTAGCTAATATTAAGATATTAATATTAATCTGGCATGATTATTTAAAAAAGAATAAGCCTTAAAATCATGTTAGCTATTTGGTTATAGCAGTGAAGATTATGAACATTAATGACTATTAAATAAAAATCATAGAAGAAATATTGTCAGGTTAGCATGTTAGCTAGTGTTAATAGTAAAGATAATAAACGTTGAGAATATGACTTATAACACTCCCAGAAACCTGTCAGGTTAGCTCATTTTAGCCAGCTAGCTAGTGTTAGCAGTAAGGAATGTGAATGTTTATTAAAATATGCATTAAAAATCCTGTCAGATATTTCTCATATTAACATTAGCAGTAAAGATTAGCTTACAAGGGCTGAACTGACCTCCATGTTAGCTAGCTCACATTAGCAGTGAAGAACCCACACAACGTTTAAGACAAACAGTTTTATTTCTGATTAATGCATCTATACACTGTACATTTTCTCAAGGCGGTTTATAGCGCAGTCTCATAAAGTCCTTTATCTTACAGTCAATATGCAGAAACATAAGAAAGAAAGGAGGAAAGGATTTTATTTTTAAATCTGTGGCATTAATAAACAAAGCATAATTTTAATCTCGTACATAAAAATAGGCTTGGTGTAAAACTGTAACGTTTATAACATTTCGTTATAGCAGCAGTGAAGGGCTGAGACGCAACAAATCAACTTCCTGTCGGGGTCAGGCACATGCTCATAATCACTTATACCATATTATTACGATATTTCATCATGCAGAACATTTCATTTTTATGATTATCACATTCCAGTTTCATTAATCTCTTTCTTTTGGACAGATTCTGTACATCGACAAAGATCGTAATAATATCGTAAATCATGACTGTGCACATGCCTAGCTATGGAGGAACAAAACAAAAAATAAAATACTGATGATCTTGAAAATTAAAATCTAATGATACAGACTGTACTAGACATTAATTAATAAAAGTATTGAAATTCAAAATAAAGACAAAAAATGCACAAAATTAGCTAAGCTTGTAAAGTAGCAATAAAATAGTTTTGTAAAACAACTATTGAATATTTTCTGGAAAAAAAAACACAAGATATATTTATAATACAACATTGTAAAATCTTTTTATCTTTTTAAAAAAATATTTACAATTTGTGTATTTAATGCAGGTCCTGTTATTGCTGTTATTAGCAAAAAGAATGGCTCTCCTTTTAGAAACTACTTTACCAAATGTTTTGCAAAATGTCTCCACTTTTTTATATAAAAGAAAAAAACAGACGAAAGGTAAAGTACACACATCCTTTAGAGTGAAAAATTACAAAATTGCCGTGGTGTCTCTTTAAGCTTGCAACACAAATAACACTAGACTTTAATTTTTTTATTTTATAAATGTGGAGCAATCTCTGTAGCTTTATATATTACATAAATTCTTAAAAAGGAAATATTTGAAAATTTAAAAAAAGATATCTAAAATTGAATTGTGATTTTTGCAAGTACTATTTATTTATTTATTTATTTGCTTATTTATTTATTTATTTATGGCAAAATGAACATTGGTGTGCATTTAATTTGGACAAAATTGTGTACAAAAAATACATCAAAATTTCATAACACACACTAGCATCATATGTAGCTTTTAGCATGTAGCCTCTGAATATTGTGTGTGTGTGTGTGTGTGTGTGTATGTGTAGAAAAAAATATTTTTTCCTTTTAATGAATATTTCCTGTATAAATGTAATTAACACAATAAACTATTATATAAACATTATTAATGCCCGATAATGATTATTACACAAACAGCAGATTATTTTTTAATTCTTTAAAATGTCATGCATAAGAAAAAAAAATGCTTAAAAATACATCAATAACAGCAATAACGGCTCAGAGTGCGAGGGTAAACGAGCTCACACTCATGCAGTTCAGCTCTGAGAGTCTGAGAAATGTTTTTATTTTATCAGCTAACAAACACACAAACATGTCCATCACGGTTCAATAATAAACGCAAAATCTGTGCTACACAGCTAGCTTTAGAAACAGAAATGAGAAAGAAAATGCTGTATGACGCTTAATGATTGGAGAAAATACAAGACTTATTAATGATCATAACGTTAATTTACCACAAATGAGCAAGTCCGCGGGTTTAACGCAAGATAACGTATAAAGGACAACACACCTTGCTTTCCTTTACTCATCCTCATCTACTTTTTTACATGATATTTTAAAATGCAACGTCATGCTAATATCATAAAATACATGAAGCAAGCTCAGCTTACGTCTCGCTTCTACAGCGGTGCCTCTCAGTGGTCCAGATTTTTCATTTATTTGATTTTATAAAGTGATGTTAGCTAGCAGTTCAGCCACTGTAATATTTATGTCTAAAATGCAGATATGGAAAGTGAGAGAGTGAATATATTGCTATATTTAATGCTTTATTTTTAATACCATATTTATGATAGATAGATAGATAGCTTAGCTAGCTAGCTGAGTTTGTAAAGTCCGTGTAGTTCAGCATAATGCTAGTTAGCTTACTGCAAATAAAGCTAGCTTAAATTTTTATTGTTGATTACTGGCACAATGTTGAATGTTCTTTGAGTTTAATAGCTGATAAAATAAGAAAAGGATAAACAGCTCTCATACTTCTGGACTGACTGTAGAAATAAAAAAATAATAATTTTAAGTTTGTTTAGAGAAGAGTGTTCAGCAAAGCAGAGCATAAAGACCCCCTTTTTTGTTCTCAAATGTTTATTTACAATATTTCTGCCTTAAACATAGGATTACATTGCATGTAACTGTGTTGCATATAATCAACATAATGCTTTTTATTTTTTATTTTTTTAATTTTCTATACTCCTGGAGGCTAAACTCTGAAATAAAGGTACAGAGAGGCTAATGCATTTTTACGCAGGATCTCATTATGACAAAGTGCGATTCATTATTGTAAAGTTAAAAAAAGAAAAAAACATTCATATTTACATATAATTTACTTAAAAAGAACATTCTGTTGCTTTTTTTTAAAAACAGCCCTACAAAAAACATGGCCGCCATGATTTAGCATGATGCTAACTGTTAGCGTCACAACGGTGGATATGCACAGTGAAGCTGTTAGCGTCTCATACACTTACACACACACACACACACACACACACACACACACACACACACACACACACAAGTATCTTTTAAAGATACACTTACAAAGTTTTGACCCAAACACACTCGGGTATAAGTGTGTGCACGTGTGTGTGTGTGTGTGTGTGTGTGTGTGTGTGTGTGTGTGTGTGTGTGTGAGCATGCTTATTAAGAAGTGATGTAATAACAATGATAGCAAGCGACACAAAGATACGATTTCTTTGAAAAAAATTTTCAAAAGAGAAATTTTTGTTTTTGTATCGTAACTCAGTTGATAAATAGTCTGTTACAAAAAGCGGAGAGTGTAAAAATACACACTCTTAACATTAACGAAGAGATGAGAGTTATTCGTCTCCGAAATCCTCCAAAGATTTTTCCTTGTGTTAAGAATTGATTTTAAATTTGTATAAAAGCCTGTTTTTTTTAAAGTCTTAAGCACAAGAATATGTTTGTGCTTATGTTTTTAAATATTTGTATCAACCGTGTTTATATTCAACGTAGTATAAAGTTTCACAGGGATGCACTGATCCCATCTGTGACACCAGATTACCGTAACTCCAGGAGTAGCAGGTCTACGTAAAC
Organism: Parauchenoglanis punctatus; assembly: GCA_030068025.1. NCBI lineage: Eukaryota > Metazoa > Chordata > Actinopteri > Siluriformes > Auchenoglanididae > Parauchenoglanis > Parauchenoglanis punctatus. The sequence goes on along the minus strand of JAQQZU010000039.1, from coordinate 171,328 downwards.
ACGCTAACAAATGGGCACGTTATATTTTTTTAAAATGATAACATGGGCATCGCTTTGCACAGAACTTTACAAATACAACATGGTGCTCATTCTGTAAACCGTGATTAATAATTTGCGCTGTAATATGAAACTTTGTGTCCTGTGTTCATTTCGATGTCAGATACTCCGAATCAGGATCAGTGCATCCCGAGTGTTGATGAGGAGGCGGGAGTCAGTGCTCACATCCATAACGCACACTTCCTGTTTTTCCACTTCAATGTCTTCTTCCATTTTTACACGTCCGTCTTTTTTCTCTTCTTTTTCATTTCAATGTCTTCAGTCACTGTACAGCGTCTCTCTCCTCCTCTTCACTCCTCATGATTACTGTGTCTTAGGTGTGTGTGTCTATGGACAGAGTGTGTATTAATTGCCGGACTCTTTAGCATTTGAAGCTGATGGAGTTTTCCCAGGGAGCTCCAAGTGTGTTTCCTGGTCTGTTTTGGGCCACAGCTGATCCTGGAGATCTTTGACGACCCTCTCGAGGTGCTGACGAGCTTCACGTTCCTGTTGGAGCTCAGAGCGGAGCTGCTCACGATCCGCCTCAGCCAGCTGGAGCTTCATCTGTAGCTCCTCAATCTGCACACACACACACAGACACACACACACAGACACACACCAAGCTTAACATTAACCCAGCAATGAAGCAGGCAGATGTCCAGCATCACATGTCCTGGTGATGGTAATTAGCAATATTAACACAATATTGCATTACAAGATTACTGTTGTATATTTCAGACTGTGAGACACTTTATTCTGTATCAGGCGATGATGCGTACAGAGATGAAGCGTATGTTATCATTTATACATTATCCTGCACTATATCAGCAGTTCCTGTCATGCTATAATAAACACTAAATATGTGACACTGAAACGTGCACAGATTACGGATTACTGCAACTCCAGGAGTAACACTGATGATTATAGCGTCTTATAACCAGGTGAATTTCAGATCATGACATGAAAGAGAAGAGATTTAAATCACATCCAGTCTCAGAGATTAACGATGAGTATCCACTCATAGCCTCACACCTCAGAATTACTCAGATTTCATTGTGTGTGTACGTGTGTGTGTATATGTGAGTACGTGTACGAGTGTGTGTGTACATGTGTGTGTGTGTGTGTGTGTACATGTGTGTGTATATGTGAGTACGTGTACGAGTGTGTGTGTGTACGTGTGTGTGCATGTGTATACGTGTATGAGTGTGTGTATGTGCGTGTGTGTACGTGTGTGTGTGTGTGTGTACGTGTGTGTGTGCATGTGTGTACATGTACATGTATATGTGTGTGAGTATGTACTGGTGCGTGTGTGTGTGTGTGTACTGGTGCGTGTGTGTACGTGTGTGTGAGTATGTACTGGTGCGTGTGTGAGTATGTACTGGTGCGTGTGTGTGAGTATGTACTGGTGCGTGTGTGTACGTGTGTGTGATTATGTACTGGTGCGTGTGTGTACGTGTGTGTGAGTATGTACTGGTGCGTGTGTGAGTATGTACTGGTGCGTGTGTGTGAGTATGTACTGGTGCGTGTGTGTACGTGTGTGTGAGTATGTACTGGTGCGTGTGTGAGTATGTACCGGTGCGTGTGTATGTGTGTGTACGTGTGTGAGTGTACATGTGTGTGTGAGTATGTACTTTTGTGTGTGCGCATGCTCATATACACACCTGAGCGGAGTATTTAGCGCGCATGCGTCCAGCCTCGCAGCCTTTATCGCACTTGCGCAGCTGCTTGGCCTCCTCCAGCTCTCTGGTGAGTCGGGCTCGAGTCTCATTCGCTTCCTTCATCTTCCTCTCGTTCTCCGCTCGCAGTCGCTCCATCTCTTTACGCAGAGTGCGTTTAGCTTCACTCGCCTCACGCAGCTTCTCCTTCTTCACCACACGCAGGAACTCCAGCTCCTACACACACACACACACACACAATAGATTACTTTTTATTGGTTGTGTGTAATGTGTAGTGTGTTGTGTATTGGGTATTATGTGTAGGGTTGTGCGTAGTGTGTGTGCACCTGCTGAAGGCTGCGTTTGGCCTGCAGAGCCGAGCCCAGCTTCTCCTCCTGCTTCACCCTCATCTTCATGATCTCATGCAGAAATTTCTCCTTTGTCTCACGAGACTCCATACCCCCGTCCAGCGCCTGTCTCAGGACCTCTAGCTCCGAGTCCAGAGAAGCTCCGCCCACTTGGCTCTCCACCCCGACCGCAGACCCCCCAGTGACCTCTGTGACCCCCGTGACCCCTGCGACTCCCGGAGAGCTGAGTTCCTTGGCGGAGCTGGAGGACGTGAACGAAGGAGACGAGAGGGATGAGAGCGAGGAGGTCACTGTGGAGAGAAAAGGGGAGGAATGAGAAATGCTAATCATAGAGCATCACTAATGTTCAACGCTAACAACAATAAAACATCTCAGAGGCATTACAGGCGACTGAAGTGGACTGAGGATAAAAACTCTTACACTGAGGTTTTTATCTCACAGATGCATCACAACAATAACTGTGAATAAATATCATACATTAGCAAAATAATTTGCATGATGAGCATAAAACCTGCACCAAAGAATCAAACTGAGAATCAAGCACATCCTGTTCCTTCAGAATATTTTAATCCCTAATCTATGTAACAGTTCAGGTTCAGCATAAAGAGGCAATACTTAAATATGCTAATATCTCTCTAATATTACAAATTAATATGATCTACATGGTAAGAATCAAACTTTACAAATAAAGCCTGAAAATGCTAATATCCTAGCATAAAGCCTCAGTTAAAATGTGTTTATATGTTACTTTTAATGTCACAGTTTTTAGAATAAAACTAATTAAAAGTGCTAACATCTCACTAATATTACAATTTAATCTAGAATTACACATGCTAATGTGCTAATTAGGTTAACTGGACTAATGCCTTACATATCAAAAGCTCACACATGCTAATAATGTTCAACTATTACCTGGTCATTACGCTACACAAGATTAGCATAAGACCTCAATTTAAAAAATTAAATACAAATAAACAGTTCCAAATTAGCATTTAAATTAGCATCAACCTTTACTTAAAAGCACTTTTTTACAATTATAAATAATCTTATGATTTTACAAAATTAGCATGAAATACTACCTGAGTGCACAAACACTAATATCTTAATATTGGCTGCAAATTACAGGTAAAAGTTCCATCAGAAATTAATCCGCGCAATTCAGCATTAGCATGAAAAAATCCACATGAAAAGTGTGTGAAGCTGCTAAAGCAACAAAAAACACAACAAAAGAACAAATCTCTTTTTGTAATAAGCATAAAGTAGCTGACCTTCATCTCGCACCTCGACCTCCACATCAGAGTCACGCTCAACCGTCATTGGTGGAGGTGCTCGAGATAGGGCGTGACTTTGTTGGGCATGACCAGAGGGGGCGTGTCCTGGGTGACCCTCGCCTGTTATCCTCCTCTTCCTGGTCTTTCCATGTACCTCAGTGCGCTCATCACTGCGGCTCGCAGTGCTCAGGGTGGACAGTGACGCCGGCGCCCCCTTCTGCAGTGGAGGCAGAGCGACGTTCGGAGCCACCGAGTTCTCCAGAGACTTATAGTTATAAAAACTACAGACAGACAGACAGACAGAGTAAACATCATATGGAGACTGAGCACACTTACACACTGAAACATAAAAAATGTATATAAAGCAACATTTATACAGCAGCTGAATTTAGCGCTAATCTGTCTCTCTTCCTGTGTGTCGCTTTCTCGGGTTTCCTTCTGTCTCTCTCTCTCTGTCTCTCACTGACTGTCTCTTTCTCTCTCTCTCTGTCTCTCTCCATCTTTGTCTCTCATCTGTCTCACTCTCGTTCTCTCTAACTGTCTCCATCTCTGTATTTCTGTCTATCTCTCTCTTTATCACTCTGTCTTTCTCTCTAAAAAGATAACTATTAAAACGTAGAACAGTTCTTTCAGGTTTTAATGAAGCTAATAATCATTAATACAAACTGTAGCACTAACTAGCAAACTAGATAAAATGTTTATAATTAGCAATTTCTGTTCCTTTTCTGAAAAAGTCATCTGGGTCAGGTTTAGATTAAATTCTGTCTTGGAGAATGTAACTGTAGAAAAAGTTCAAATATCTGCTCTGTCCTCGTGCTAACAGTTTTATACTGGATTTCAATTAAACATATTAGGAAGGCTAATGATAAATAAAATTGTTTATCCACCTGCTGGAATTGCATCACTCTGTTAGCTACTATAAAATGATTAGCATTTTTCATAAATAACACACAACCACACTTAGTTCAGCAGAAAGATAATTACAATTTAATTTTTTTTTTGTTTTAATTAAACTTAGCATGTTTACCTGTCCCGTGGCATGATAGCTGTTTTTGTAGCGCCATCCTTTTCGTTGATGTTCGGGGACCAGGGCCTGAATGCAGATGCTCTCTGTCGTGGCTGAACACAATTAAAACCCTGAAAACACACACAAATACACTCATCACACACAAAAACACACAACTAATCACTAAAAACTAAGTGAACTAAGAGTTTGCTAAAGTAGCTTGCTAGTAAACAGGTTTGTTAGCTTAACAGTGAGCTGCACATAAACACACAGTAACCTAATAAAACATAAAGCCATAAAACAAGGGCTAACTATAGCTAGCATACTAGTGCACTCAATGAGGGGCTTTCAATGTAGCAGCTAAACATAAACAGCTAAATAGCTAGCGGCCATACACTTGCTATGGACACTCTATAAACAATGCAATAAATAAAATTAAATACTAAGTAAAACAGTGTTACTTTGAGGAGCCAACATACATTACATTTCAGGTTTAATTAAAGTGTCCCTGTAGTCTGTCTGTCTGTCTGTCTCTACCTGTAAAGCGGCTCAGCAGCTCACCTTATTGGTCGAGGCAGAGAGAGAGCGCAGCCAATCTGGTTTCTTGTCTTTAATAGCCGAGGGAGAGAGAGAAAACTCATCATGCTTGGACTTTTTAATGGGAACTGCATCCAGGACCTGAGAGATAGACAGAGAGAGAGAGAGAGAGAGAGAGAGAGAGAAAGACAGAGAGAGACACAGAGACAGAGAGAGAGAGAGAGAGAGAGAGAGGCAGACAGAGAGAGAGAGAGAAAGAGA
>JAQQZU010000039.1:118204-136879 GCA_030068025.1 Parauchenoglanis punctatus | reverse complement strand
CAGATGTGTTCATTATGATTTCCCAGATACACCTTGACGTGTGTGTGTGTGTGTGTGTGTGTGTGTGTGAACCTCATTGATGGATCATATTCTGTTTCCAGGACAATGCTCCAATTCCTGCCTCATCAGCTCTTTTCAAGCAGAACAGTTCATGCAAATGACCTGATCAGAGTGTGTCTGTGTGTGTGTGTGTGTGTGTGTGTGTGTGTATGTGCGCGTGCATGTGTGTGTGTGGTGGGGGGTTCGTATCAATTTTCCACAAAGAAAAAGGGACACACCACCCCCACCACACACATGCATATGGAAGTGATTTAGATAATGTTTGAAAACATAAATTTACCATCAAAATAAAAAATAAAAATAAAATAAACAGTGATATATTTTTGGACATTTTTGTGTAAAAAAATTTCTGTGTGTGTGTGTGTGTGTGTGTGTGTGTGTGTGTGAGAGATCAGGTCAATCAGAGCGAGGTCATGACATACACAACCCATCTGTAACGGCCAAATTACAGCTTTATGGATGTTTAAGGAGTGTGTGAAATCAGGAGGGGTGTGTGTGTGTAAAGTCTGCCCAACCCCCAAACAAACACACCCACATACCCACAGACACACACACTTAACTAATAAACTCGGGTTAAACAGCAGAGTAATATTAATTTCTAATGTTTGCCTTTGTACAGATCACACACTCAGCACAGGTACCAAACATATTAAACACACATACACACACACTGCCCTATCAGCTCATTAACACACCCTCAGTGTCATTATCAATGTGTGTGTAATAGAGTGTGTAATAGAGTGTGTTACAGATTATCAGTGTGTGTGACAGTATGTAACAAATTGTGTTACAGTGTATGTTAGAATGTAATAGACTGTGTTACAGTGTATCAGTGTGTTACAGTGTGTAATAGACTGTTACAGTGTAGAGTGTAACACTGCTGTAATTACCGATGTGTGTGTGTGTCTCCACCATTGCTTACAAAATTACACACTCTAAGCCACCTCCACGTCATGTCTGCTTTATCTTCTCTGCTTATATAACTGTAGCCACACACACACACACACACACACACTCACACACACATCTGGGATCCATCCCAAACACTACAATCCAGGTCCAGCTCATGTTCTCAAAAGAACGCCAGCCATTTTAAGGCACATCCCTACAGCTGAAGCTCACACACTTCGTCAGAATTTTCACTGATTTAAGCCACTCCTGTCTGTAAAGTGCCCTTAGTGAGAAGTGTGCACTATCAAGTGAACCACTCAAGGAGGTTCACTGGAGGAGATGATATCAGGTTTAACCACCTCTCAAGTGGAAGCTCATCTGTTGAGTGTGTGTCAACGCCAAAGATTTCAAGAGGACATCTTACACACACACACACTTTACAGCAAGTCACTCCAATGTAGAAGCTCTCAAGTTTCAGAGTTTCAGTAAGTCACCTGAGCAGGTCAGTCACACTCCACAAAAAAAAGCGTCACATCACTCAGTTATTCTGCTGTTGGATAGACAGCTAGCATCTCCTGACAAGACCCTGTCTACTAAAAGAGGATTAGGGTTAGCTAACCCTCACCCTAACCCCAAGAACATCAAGGTACAGATCACCTAACTCCACATGGAGATGTAAAGCTCATTAATATTTAGCTAACACCTCTACCACACTTTCATTCATCTCATCATGGCTTTCAGCAGTCCTCAGTTACCTGGACTAGGTGTGACCTGAGCATTGCTGATGAAGCCTTCATGTTGGTCCAGTTCCACAACACACCAGAACTGGGTAACTCCACATTTAGCTGCTCGGGTGAGTCTGGAACTGGAACCCAATATAAAAAAATGGACTAGATGTTCCGCAATGGTTTTGTGCAGAACATCTCTTTGTTCCAGCTCCAGAACACACCTGAGGCAGGTTAAGGTTTAAGGGACTCTAGAACTCCACTTCCCAGGTGATCACAAAATGCTATTATCTAACACACATGATCCAGGCAATTAAGCAATTCTGATTTGAGTCCTTTTATCATATTGGGATTTGAGGCCATTCAGGAAGTTCTTCAGATGTTCACTGTGAGAGCTTCAGAACTCTACAGTCAGACCTGAGTTTAAGTTTATAGATTGTGGACAGACCTGGATGAAGTGTGTCAGGAAGCAGAACTTGAGAACTTTATGGAGAACCTGAGGATGCTAACTCACCCCTGAAGATCTCCTCTTGTACTTGCTGGCGAAGTCAAACCTCTCCTTGAGCTCATGCAGCAGTGCCTCCAGCTTGGCGTTCTCCTCCTTCTCAGCATACTCGGGACTCAGGAGAACATAGGCTCTCCAGTTGGCCGAGTCGAAGCCCCAGTGGCAAGTCCGGTTCTCTAGAGACTTGTGCCCGTGCACGACGAACTTGTGCGGCGCGTGCATGACCCCGCACTCCACGCACTGAATACACTCGGCTCCCGGATTCGTGTAGAGCTCCGGCACGAAGATCCCCGAACACTTCCCGAAGCACTCATGATACACCTTGAAGCCCTTCACCTCCAGATCCTTGGCGCCCCGGGAGTGCGTGCCCGCCCTCACCAGCGCGTTGCAAAGACGCTCGGCGTCCGTTTTGGTGATGAGGCCACAGGACGGCGCGGAGAACGGCAGGATCCCGACGACCTTGAGGATCTCGAGCTGCTCGGCGGTGCAGCGCGAGCAGTAGATGTGCAGCTCGTCGCACACGGCGTTGATCTGCTGCAGGGAGAAGTCGCGCAACACCGTGTTGAGGATCTGCGGCAGGCACAGCCGCTTCTCACCGCCGACCACGAAGCACGAGATGCTCTCCCCCTCCAGCAGGGTCTCGCAGCGCTCCGTGCTCCGGTCACTCGCCATGAACAGCGGCACCGGAAGCACCGGGGGCGGCCTTGGCGGGGGCACGTGCGCAGCCACGGCAGCCGCAGCCGCCGCCACTGACGCCGCCGCCGCGCGCTCCAGCTCCTCTCCGTCCTTACCGAACACCTCGTGCTGCCAGCGCGCGGAAAAAGCCGCGGGGCCGCCGAGAGAGCTCATGGAGCTGAGATGGAACTGTTTCAGAGTTTGTTGCAGTCCCGGGTGAGGCTGAAAAATCGGCCGCGTCACCGCCTCCATCATTTATTATATTTATTCTTTTATGTTAAACCAAAATTATTGTAGGACTGCAGGTGAAAAAAATCTTTTTTAAAGCTTACTCATTAATTTCCTCAGGTCCGATGTGTGGAATTAAAAACATCAAAGTGTCCATACAATTCTCCTGCTTTGGTGCAAATCCTTTTGAGCTAATAATCGATTAATGAATTCCCTGGTCGATCGATTAATACAATTAAAAACATTTAAAACAAATTAAAAGCAAAAACCCCGCTGTGTGGAAGTAAGAGCTGTGAGCTCGTGTCCCAGTCCTCCAGTCAGTCCTCACTGCAAACCGCTTCCCGTCTCCCGATTAATCGATTAATTAATTCCGTTTTCTTGGCATAGCAACACTGCAAAAATGTTTCAAAATGGAGTTTTGTTGTTGTTTTGTGCTTTTTTTTAAGCAAATCGATTCCCAGAGGATTAAAAGGTCTCGCGCTGTTCACACTCCCGGGGTGTAAATGCTGTTTTTGCTCCTCGCGCTTCCAAAAAAAGTGCTCGCGGCCTCACCAAAGCTCCAAAAATTCACCAAAAAATATCACAAGCAGTCGAGTTTTTATTTCCCATACAGCTCTGTTTCTGTTTCCTCTGCAGATCGATCTCTCTCTCTCTCTCGCTCCCTCCCTCCCTCTCTCTCTCTCTCTCTACTCTCCCGGCTCGCCTCCCCCCGCGGCGCCGCTCCGCGTGTCCATCTCCACCGAGCACTAACCGAGCCGCGCAATCTCCAAGTCTCGGAGCTCGTGCGAAGAAAAAAATTCAATCTTTAACCTTTACTAAGAAAAAAATACAATTGATCAACTTTGTTGAATCCGTTTTGTTTGTGGCGTGCTGAGAAACGGAGCAACCGGACACGACGACGCGTCCCTCTGACTGAGCTCGCGCTCTATCACAGTGTGTGTGCGAGTGTGTGTGCGTGCGCTCTCGCTGTTCGTCTGTCTCTCTCCCCGTCTGTCGCTCTCTCTCTCTCTCTCTCTCTGAACCCCAGCCAAACATGTGAGCCAGACCGCGGGAGCGCGCTTTCACTGTCCCCCCTTCCCCCCACCGTTCGTGCGCGAGCTTTGCTCTACTTCAGGGTTGCCAGATCTCCTGCTTCTAATCTCACATTTATATAAAATAATCATGGACTTTCTCCTTTAACAATTCTAGACTTCACTTTACATTCATTTTATCTTCATTCAGCATGAATGAAAACTCAATGCCTTTATATTTAAAAATTTAATTATCAGAATTGTTTTGTTTACATTAGCATTGTGATAATTACAAATTTAAATAAATTTCCCAGTGTTTAAACACATAACATAAATATTTAAACGTTTAAGTTTTTTAGGTTTTACGTTCAACTGTGTTTATGGTTAGCTTTTACACATTTCATGTCGTGTTTCTACATTCAGTATATTTCCTCACATTTACATAAATTTATATGAACACATTTGTGAATAAATATGAGATACACCATAGATACATAAACGGTTTTGAGTGTATAAGTATGTTCACACTGAGAAGTACAGCTACATGCAATGCACTAACAGAACCTGGATGGTGAACTCAAAATGCTCAGTATGTTGAATGTGCAGCGCTGCACACAGCTCACCCTCACTGGTCGCCATCTTGGCTACGCAGCTAAAGGAGCGGGACCGCCAACCTATTTTCAGCCAGTTGGAGGAGAGCACGTCAACACTGACAGTGACGTAATTTTCATGTCACGTGAAATATCTATGCACACAAGCAAGGAATATTAAAAACATGTTCATTTTTAAAAGGTGAGCAAAAAAGCCAGAAAACATTTTTTAGCTGTTTATGTGACAATCGTGGTCAAATGTTGCACTCATCATTTCTGGTATGTGCAGAACTTGCAGTGTTTGATTAAAGACAACACTATCCTGTCGAAAGTCACACACTACACAAGTAAGTATATAGTGTACAAAGTGTACTACGTGGAAATATACCAATGGAAGTATGCAAATTGAGACACAGCTACAGTATAAACACAATGTCAGAAAGAAAGGGTCCTAGAAGTACCTTGCCTTGCTGCTGGGGTGGTACTGTTATCTCTAGTACCTTTAATACATAGCTTTTATGTCTGAATGTGGATGTACTAACTCTAAAAAGAGATTTAAAATACATAACCAAATTATAATTATAATTATAAAAGCATGCACATGTCTAAAAATAAGATACACACTAAATGTACTAGGAGTGCATGGTTCATGGTTCCAATATGGCTCCACTCCAGTGACAATAACAGTATATATATATGTATGTGTGGGGGGGGGGGGGGAATGTAATTCACTGTACACATTTAGATTAAATAAGGAGCATTAAAGCATTCTTCAGTGCGTCTCATGATGGGTTCCGCAAGGTTCCACTGGGGATTAGAATGTAGCTCAATGAGTGAAAAACTAGCTGTACAATCAGAAACAATAACAAAACAGAAAAAATGACAGCGTTGTTGTGGTTACAGTGTGTCACATGAGTGCTTTTTTATTATCAGCTCTATCATAATTCTCTTAGAAAAAAATCTCATACTTTTGACATGGGAAACAAGTGAAGTTGCATTTCATCATCTTATGCCCTGAAATTGCACACTTTATGAACTAAGATAAATACACATGAAAAAGAATGTGAGAAATTAACATATACTATATGTTAAAATAGCGTGTGATTAGTATAAAAACCGCACGTGTACGTTTCACACGTGATTGCTATGGTTATTGACGCGTGAAGTTCATGTAGCAGTTCTGTAGGATCATGAAACAGGAATGTGGGAAATTCACCAACCGGGCAACTCATTTTTTTTAAGCTTGTGTGTGTGTGTGTGTGTGTGTGTGTGTGTGTGTGTGTGTGTGTGTGAAGCCGGGGTGGAGTGTGTGAGCTCGGTTTTCCTCACACTGCCAGACTGAGAGCAGCTCCTGCGCCAACACACAGACCTGCAGCACAGAAATAAAACACATTCCGGCGACATGGCAGCAGGACTGTGTGCTCTATAACACCGCTTATAACGCTTCAGTGAGCTGTGCACGTGCCGATTCAACACCTTTAGAGGAGTGCAGGATTTGTATAGTAGAATATTCTAATTCGTATGCAAATATCATTGCACATTCCAATCCACAATCATAGTTTTACCCAACCACAGGACGCTTCTTCTGACACCCACTCGGCCTGATCAAGGGTTTTATAATGATTTGGGACGCGCCACACCCATGCATTTCTGCTTTATTACTAATTCCCTTTGGTGCAGTTCAATCAGCAGCAGGAGTTCAGTGCAGCGCTGGCGCCCTCTAGCAGCACAGCCCTGTTACTGCACTAATACACACAATTATGATATTAAAGAGGTAGTGAAAATTTAAATGTGTTTGTTTGAGCTATAAACTAACGATTAATGATATGACTGTACTGTCATGAACACATCAATGATGGCGTTAATACTGACTAAATTACCATTTTTATTTTTTTTTATTTTATGGGTGGAAAATGGCTCACAACGCCATCTACTGATTAAATCATCCTGAACCTTGTAAGGCCAATGCTGGCGGAGAGTCGACTGTTAGGAACTTATCTACCTCCTTACATTTTTATAAAAATAAAAAAGAATGTTATTCTCCTCTAATCAGAGGCAGGTGGCCCACCTCCCCAGCCCATTTCCAAATATATGCTGATCGAGACTCACTGAACAACTCGCGCTTCACACATCCACGCAATAATCCATCCATTATCTATACTGCTTATCTGTTAAGGGTCATGAGAGAGCTTAAGCCACTTACAGCAAGGGGGGCCACACATAATAATGATAATAATAATAATAATAATCGGTAAAGTGGTAAGAGGTAGATGATGAATAGCAGATGCTCCAGAACGGAGCCCTGGGGAACCCCTTTGGTGACAGCTGAGTTCTCTGACAGCTGCTCATTATTTGGACAAACTGCATGCAGTCAGTGAGGTAGGACATCAACCACTGATGTACACTGCCATGGACTGCAGTGTTAGATAGGCATTGTAGAATAAACCAATGAGAAATGTTGTCAAAGGCTCCACTGAGGTTCAGAAGGGTGAGTATGGAATGTAGTCCAGCATCAATAGTGCAAAAACAGACATTATTTATCATAACCAAAGCTTAAAAATCTGGATTGCAATGGCTTGAAGAGAAAATTGTTCTTTAGGTGATCTTGGAGCTAAGATGCCACTTTCATCTCAAGGAGTTTTGACATGTATGGTATGTTGGTCATCGGAATAATTATTGGCATCATCAGGATCCAGTCCAGACTTTTTTAGTGTTGATCTGACAATGGCAGTTTTTAATGAAGGGGGATTGTGCCAGGGATAAGAGAAGTGTTAATTATTGAGGTTATCAGAGGGGCAATAGAGGACATGCACATCTTAATTACATTTATACATTTTGCATTCATGTCATTTGGCAGACACCCTTATCCAGAGTGATTTACATATTTCTCATTTATACAACTGAGCAGTTGAGGGTTAAGGGCCTTGCTCAAGGGCCCATCAGCAATAGCTTCGCAGTGCTAGGATTTGAACTCACAACCTTCCGATCACTAGTCCAATGGTTAATCAATGAGCTACCAATGCCCCAATTAATTATGCTTGTTGGAACAGGATCCAGCTGACAGGTGGAGGAACTGCACTTAGATATGAGATCCAAGGTGTGATTTTCAACTGAGAGACTGAAATCACATAATGCATTGATTTGAGGAGGGCCTGAGTATTCACGGAGCATTGTTCCTTTTGCTCAGTAATTGAACATGTCAAATGATGATGAATTGTAACAATTTTAGAGTCAAAACATTGGAAGGCTGAAAAGCGTTCATCAGAGAGATTAAGACTTTATCAGTATTCAGTATTTAGTATATCATCCATCAGAGGAGACATGTCTTAATTAAAAACATTGTTTATGGATAAAATAATGAATGAATGTACAGCAAACTGTAGCAGATGAGTGCTTGTATTTAAATTTGGTAGTTTAGACGATATTGAAAAACTCTGTCTTGGACTCTTCTATTCCAGAAAAATCTGAGAATCTCAGAGGCGCAAACTACATGCGGGTGATTTTAATGATCTGAACGTGGAAATCAGAAAATCCATTTAATCAGTGGTATAACCCGACTCTGAACACCACAAACTTTCCTCACAGATATCTTGACGTAACCGTTGAACTCCGAATTGGACTCCATATAAGTTGCACAATATGCTATATGCTATGATAATTTAACATTTCTCCGTTTTAGCAAGTGATATTTATGTCAGAGCATCTCCTCTGTCTGAATCCTCCCGCTCTGCTCAGTGTTCCTAATTATCATGAATTTCATTAAGAGCCCTTCTATCACACACACGGGTGTTTGGGATGCAGCCTGCAGCGACCGCCTCTGCCTCTTCATGTGGTTTATTCACATTCCGTCAGCGTGAATATTCATGGTAAGTTCCTGCATGAAGACGGGGAACCTCTCCAGACACCAGGCTGCAGCCAACACCTTTTATTTTTTCATTTGAATTTGCGTCATGGATTTTTGGAGAAGCCAAACCAAACCGAGTCACTCTGCCTCCACACTCACAGCTTCTCCAAAAAAACTGAAAAATATATATTTCAGCATGCACACACACACACACACACACACACACACACACACACAGAGTTCCTATACACTGATATGCTGTTAATCCTGAATTATTAATCAGTGCTTCAGCTCGATTACTGAACTAACACTGCATTTATTTCATACTGAGACATGATAATCAGATACAAGATGCATCATGATATTTAACATCTGAGATAATCTTACCATGTTCCAAACCACACATCTCATTCTCTATTCACTACAGCACACTGGACTGATTGGGATACTTTAAAAATACTTAAACAAAAACAGATTTCTGGAAACAAAGTGTAAAGCATAAATGCAGACAGTGTGTGTATGATGCACAGATCCATTTCTACTGTAAGATATATTGTACAGCTTGGGAGAGGGAAAGCAGGTCCATGGAGTGGATAATGTCTGTACAGTCTGAGAAAAAGGGAAAAAAACGTGTCTCTCTTTAACAATGCTGAATGTTTCAGGTCTTTGGTGTGGTTTCTGAGATGCAATTGTGCTGAAAATGAAATCTGGCAATGCTAGTTAATGATATTATCTCGAACACAGTTAAACACTGCTATGTCTAAAAGCGAGCTGCTAGCCTGTACACTGTAGCAGGAGCTAAACCTGATTTTGCTTTTTAATCAAAACCTTAGTCTTCAATGAACTATTGGGTGTGTCTCCAATTTGGTTGTAATGAAAACTTGCTGGTCCTTGTGGATAAGAACGCTGTATTACTTCGATTCTCAGCTGTCTATTACAGAATTACTGTAAAATTCACTGCATAAAATCCTGCAGCATAGATAAGATGTGAAAACTTCTTGACTCCCTTGTGTTTAAGGATCTATCATTAGTTTAACACCTAAATCAAGGATTACGAGTCACTGCTAAGTTTACATGTTAACCTTGAATCACAATATTCAGTAAATACAGTGAAATGAATTTGAAAAATGCAGTTCCTGTGCTGCTAATGGAAGGATCCCTTGCTTTTAGATTAACCACAGAAAACTTTTGCAGACCTCAGTAAAGACCCTGAGACTTTTGTCCTTTATTTCTATAAACATTTCTAATGATTTGGCTGATTTTGTAGAAAATGTTCTGTTCTCTTTCCTCCTGTCTTTTTTTCCTCTCTCTTCTTCTCAGCCTGCTTTTTGGGAGTGTGTTTAGTGCCCGCTATTTTTACATCTCCCGTCCTTGTAACCATGGCGACGGAGCACAACAGTCCTAATGACATAAGCGTTCTTTCCTGGACCTGTTCTCTGCGTCTCCATCCATCCATCTCTCTCTCTCTCTCTCTCTCTCTCTCTCTCTCTCTCTCTCTCTCTCTTTGAACTGTTATTGTACTCTCTCCTCTGGATTTCTCATTCATTGTGTCAGAGCTTTTCCAAATCGTGTCTCATCCTCTCCAGGGTTCAGGGCCGAGGTTCTTCGTGGAGCCATATGGGTCATTTATTTTAGGGGTGACCGCCCTCTTTATGCTTTCTTTTCCTCTCTGTTTTCCATCTTTTCCCTCCTTATGGATTCCATCATCAGGCTATAAAGACATCTCTCTCTCTCTCTCTCTCTCTCTCTCTCTCTCTCTCTCTCTCTGTGTGTGTGTGTGTGTGTGTGTGTGTGTGTGTGTGTGTTTTCAGACAGGCTGACTGGAATAACCTTAAAGACCTTTAACTAAAATATTAAGTATTAACGTTTTAATATATTTAGAGATGTTAGGCCATTTTAGATAGATAGATAGATAGAAAACAAATAAAATCAATCGCATGAGTTTGGCTGCGCATTGTGTGCGCAGTATTGAGGCGGTAAAACAGTTTTCTTGGTGCCCTGCTAAGCGGAAGTAGTTTAGATGCGACGGCACGCGGAGACTCTCTGTGTCTTTTTTCTGGAAAATAACACAGAAGATAGAAAACATGTCCAAACTCAAGAGAAGGAAAACTGCGGTGGAGGAAATCAAATCTGAACAACAGTTTACGATCGAAGATCAAAATCAGGGTCTGCGTATTCCGGACGCAACGCTGCACAGTCGGGCTGAGGGGTAGGACAGTGCCAAAGCTTAAGAAAATAATCATCACAGATAAATAATATGATATTTTATTTTAATTATTTGTGCTTAATAAGGTAAAGAATAAATGACAGTAATGATCATTAATGAGTTTAAGGAGTATTAATGAGTATAGTGTGTATGAATAAGTATTAATGAGTATAAACGAAGGTAATGAGTATAAATAAGTATAAAGGAATATTAGTGAATATTAATGAGTATTAATCAAGTCAAGTGGCTTTCATTGTTTATTTTATTCAGCCAAGGCGCTTCATATAAGACAACACAGAATTGCAAAAGTGCACGGGTGCAAACATGTTTAATGAGTCCAGTTGTGGGATTGAACAGAATTCCTGTATTGTCACTGTACCAGTATAACGAATTTAGGTTTTGTGTGTGTGCGCGCGCGCGCGCGCTGTAGTTCTCCTGCAGGTGGAGGATCTTCATGCTGGACTTCATCTGATCTCTCAGACGTGGAGAAGCTCTGGATGGAAACTCTGAACGCTTTATGTCCACAGTTTACAGCTCAGCACACGGCTCTCTGTGTTCCTCGTCTACCTCCACTCGCTACCGTACGAATTAATAACACAATTATCTCATCACCTGCTGAAAGAATCGAGTTCATTCACATGGAACACGTCAGTGTGGAAATATCTGAATGGTTCTCCACCACAGGGGCAGATTTACTGCATTCATTAAAAAAAATATTTCACATGACTACTTCCTTCATCTTCACACGTTATTCTTGGAACATTTAACAGGATTATGACTTTTTTTGATGTGTAATTATGTGAAGCATAGAAAAACGTGAGCGTCCATCCTCAGCACTTGCAAATACTCATGACATCATGGGAATAATCTGTGATTTATGTGAAAATAGAAAATGTGAGAACATCACTTAAACTATGAAAACAAAAAAAAACATACCATGTGACGTTTTAAAAATCACTTGTATAAGTTTCTCACGTAAATCATGTGATTACTGACACGTGAAGTTGATGTGATCAGTGTGTGAGTCGAGCTGGTCTAAGCATCTGTGATTTTATTTTATTTATTAATTTTTCTGGCCGTGGCCCTGCGTGTCATCACCAGCAGCACTGAGTTTCTCCCCTGAGGAAACACACTCGCTTCACACTCTCACTGTCAGAATGGCTGCCAATTAGTGTGAAGCGCAGTGCAGTGTGTAAAGATGATGGGTGGATTTTGGAGGCGGTGTCCATGGAAACGTGGTGATGGACGGCGCCGAGTGGGTTTAGTGCTGGTTTGGCAGGTTTAAACTCCGGAGACATCACACTCAAGTTTGCAGAGAGAGGGACAGCTAATGAGACATAGCAGAGGATGCATTATTCAGTGGAACACACACACACACACACACACACGCTGGAGCTGAAGTGCAGAATGTGTGTGCACAGAACTTTCACATTTCAGATTTCTCAGCATTTTATATCAGAGTGTTCATTTATAAGAAAATGTGGAATTAGTGTCAGAATTTCTCAGAATTCTTACAATATTTCCAAAATAACATAAATAAAATGAAATTAAACATTGTTTTTATTTTTTTCAGAAAGAGGAGAAACAGTATGAGCAGCGCTGGTGCAGTCTGGATGAAGATGTCATTCCCTTTCCTAATCCACTAGCTCCCTGTCCCCTTGCTCACTCCGCTCCTTTCCCGTCTTCTCCCGTGTCCAGTCACGACCTACAGGACCGGGCCGGCTGCATCTCAGGCCACAGTGAGTGTGAGCAGGATGTGAACAGAGTCACTGCAGGAAAGACTGGATCTGGAACTGAAGCTTCCGGACCAAAGTGTGAGGGTGAAGCAGGAGCTGGAACATTGGACACTTCTGAAATAAAATCCAGAGCAATGCCTGGATTAGAAATGAAACCTGGATCAGAACCTGAAATTAATAATGAAGCAGGAATGTCAGGGAGAGGATCGGGATCAGATGGATTAAGACTGGAGTGCTGTCCGATGTGTCTGATGCCATTTCCTGCCAAGTGAGCCGCATTTTGCATCCCAGTTCACAATAATACATGAGCTAATAAAATGCTAACACTGCTAATAATGTAAGCTAATAGGGGCTTGTTATCATGGTCTCATTTATATCCATTCACACCAGATCCTCTAACATGGATCATCCTAAATGAATTAGCATACCCTCATTTACTGCTGTCACCTAATGCTAATACTTCTAATAATGATTGATCGCTAAAAGGTAACAGTTAGCATGGTCTCGTTTCTCACAATTTACATTAATACCAACCATATATAGTATAAGCTAACATGGCTAGTAATAAACAAATATTTTAGATCAGTTAGCATACACTATCTTACTCTGAGTAGTGCTAAAATGTGACCTAGCAATGCTAACACTGCTAACAACAATGTTTAAGACCAATTTCTACTTCTGTGTTGAAGCTACATCGCACGTATACACGCCCCGTGACCCGCTCTGTACACTTACCTGCTCTTAAACCCGCTCCGTACACGTTCCCGCCCCATGACCCACTCCATACGTGTACCTGCCCCGTGTCCCGCTCCAAACGCGTACCTGCCCCATGACCCGCACCTGCCCCGTGTCACGCCCCGTGACCCTCACCCGCCCCGTGACCCGCTCTGTACGTGTACCCGCCCCATGACCCGCACCTGCCCCTGACCCGCTCCGTACACATACCCGCCCCGTGACCCGCTCTGTACACGTACCCGCCCCATGACCCGCACCTGCCCCATGACCTGCACCTGCCCCGTGTCTCGCCCCATGACCCGCACCTGCCCCTGACCCGCTCCGTACACATACCCGCCCCGTGACCCGCTCTGTACGTGTTCCTGACCCGTGACCCATGCCCCCCGGTGACCCACACCCGCCCCGTGACCCATTCCGTACGCATTCCTGTCCCGTGACCCATGCCCGCCCCGTGACCCGCTCCGAACACTTACCTGCCCCATGACTCGCACCTGCCCCATGACCCACACCGCCCTGTGACCCGCTCCGAACACGCACCTGCCCCATGACCCACACCTACCCCATGTCCCGCACCCGCCCCGTGACCCGCTCTGTATGCTTACCTGCTCCTTGACCGGCTCCATACGCGTACCTGCCCCGTGACCCTGTCCGTTCATTTACAATTATAAATGTTTCACACTACGAGACTGTTGACACTGTAGATTCAATGCAGAAGTATGTATCGGTCTTTAATAGAGGTTAGCTCATTCAGGAGCATAACAATGTGTATGTGTGTGTTTCAGGTTCTCTCAGATGGAGTGTGATGGTCATCTCGCCCAGTGTTTATCAGAAATGAATGCAGACGTGATGTGGTGATCATCATCATCATCCCTATTTGTTCTCGCAATCACATGACATCATACACACTTTTAAATAAATAAGCTACAGTGCTACAATGAATGATCATTCATGGAACAGCGAGTAGCTGTAATTTACATTTGTTAGCTAGAAAATATTTCCATAAATTAGTGTATTACATAGAGCTAGCTTCACAGATACTTTTTTATAAATCATCTGATTTGGATTTTTTTGCTTTAAGGTGTTGTCATATCTTTTCACCCACATGAATCCCAAACCCACCAATCAGCACACAGCATCTCTGAGCATCTTTAAAGCGAACATTTACTGATTTACAGCCATTTCATTTCATTTCTTCAGTTTTTATTCTCATAAGACCAAATCCATGGTCACATTCCTCTGCTCATTAACACTCCATTACATCTTTAATTTAGAATAATTTATAAAACAAACACTGGATATAAAATTTTCCCCTCGCGCTGAAGAAGAAGTGTGAGATTTCAACTTTGGAGTCGACAAAAAACAAAAGGAAGAGCATAAAAAAGAAAAATGCTTGAGAGAGTTTTAGTATTTTTCAGGCTGGCTTCATGAGTGGTGTGTAATTTATATGAAATTAAATTTTATTAAATTCTGCAGGTTTTGTGCTGATACTAAATTCAACATGATAGTCACTTATCAGAATTTATAAAATATCATACAGCTGATTATCAAACCCAACGGAAGTTAATGAAAGATTTATTTATTTATTTATTTTTATCTCTGGAGCTAAAACATTTTTTTGTAGTCTTATTGAATAAATACAGATATTTACATAACCTCATTCAGCAGACAAACAGCAAAAAAAACCCAAATGATGGTGTATTTTAGTGTAGCATTGGTGGCTAAAAGACATTCCACATTTGGTCCTTTATGAAAATGTGCTGTCTTTAAAAATAGTTTTTGTCTCTTAAATGTCTGATGTTTTTATAACAATAAAACTGCAAGAAAATAAAAATGTTCACAATTTGCTTATTTCGGAACATAAACTCGTTATAGCTGCTTTCTGATCTAAACCTCATAAAATTATTATATCAAAGTAAACTTTAAGGACTATTTTATTTTTCATAACATTAAGTAACCACAGTCGGGCTAGTTTTACTAAATTTTACTAGCAACTAAACAACCAAGCATCTGAAACTAGCTTTAGTCCACAGCTTACGTATTTCACATGCTAGCTAGCATACATCAGTTAGCTAGCTAACAGTGCTAGTCAGCTCTATGCCTACTACAAATGTACTGAGGTGATAAAATCACAATGTTGTTCTTGCTGGTTAGCACATTGGCGATCAGTATTTCCGGATTCCATTTCATCGTGCGTTAAATTTGTTAATTAGCATCTCGGCTTAGTAACGATATAGTAAATAAATAAATACTTGTAGTAGAGACAAGCTTAGCATACACTGCTAGCAAAACTAGCCTAACTGTGGTGATCTCGTGTCATGAAAAATAAATTAATTATTTTGAAGTATCATACAGTTCACTCCTTGTATTAGCTAGCTGTTAGCTTTGTGAAACTTTTAGTGAAGAGTTATGCTAACTAGCTAAACGTAACCATGATAATGACTTTGATGGCAAGTTGCAATCATAAATAAGATCAGCACATGACCAACTGAACCTAATTTTGTATGTTTTACCCAAATAGAACATCATCCTGAAATCTGTTTTGTTAGCGACACCTTAGTGACATGCTTCTTTACCCTCAGCTCATTATCTCACATGCTGCCCCTTTATACAGTGCTAATCACTCTCATCTCTCCCTCACACACACACACACACACACACACACACACACACACACACACACACACACACACACACACACACAGTGCTAATGAATGTTAGCACTGCTAGCATTCAACACAGGGGGCAGATGTATCAATGAGTTCAGCTAACGCGTGTGCACTTTGACTCTCTGTTCATCAACAAACATTGTTACTGAAGTTGTCATTGGATTGGCTGAAGTAAACCAAAGATTAATTTGGTGGGTGGGGCCGGTTCTAGTGTTCGGATACATGATGAGGGACGGGAAAAGTTGAATGAGACACTTTTATTACTTGTTAGCTACATAAGCATTAGCCTCATAGCTTCATAGCTTGACACCCAAACATGTCAGCTAATCAACAGTGAAGGAAGTGAAGGATGAAATCTAAAATCTTATTTTCAGTGACCTGCTGCTTTAATGTGCTGTTAGATTTTGTGATCATTCCAGAACTTTTTATCACCTCAATATTAAACAAGATGTTGATATGTTTTATGCTAGCTGTGACAATTCAAGCATGACACTCAAGCCTTTAGATTTGTCCAGATTAAAGAACCTGAGATGGAACGAAGCAGGAATGAGGACACATTTTATTTAAATCTACATTTTATCCATACGGGTGTTGAATATTGTGATGTATGGCTGATTAACGGATATCTCTAATATACTGAATGCAGCGCTGTCTCCCAAACTGTACACTGAGGTGTAGTGCACTAGTAATGCTAGGATAATGCACTAAAACCTGGGACAGTGTTTACACTCGGCAGCAGAAAACATAGGCGAAATGGGCGGGGGCATCTGAGCTCCACATTCAGATTATTAAAATCAAATGCACTTAAGTTCAAGATCAGAATCAAGCGTAACTGAGACACGCCTCTGTTATAGACAAACTGTGCCCCCGAGTGCATAGCTCTCACCTAACCTTTGAATAGTGCTTAAGTCTGTAGTTACATCTGAGTTCTGAATATTGATGTGTGTAATTTCAGTTTTGAATACGATTCTGTGCAGTTTGAAACACAGCCAATGTTCTGTGTGAGATCTTTTCACCTCCCTGTGTGTATTAGAATTTAATCAAAATTTATTTAGAGTTTATTGAGTTTAGTGAGGACTTGGGGGAATTTAAACTTTGAGGCACTTTTTTGTTTCTTTTTTTAATGGTTTGTCTGCTGATTTGTGAGTAAACATAAAGAAATCATGGTTCTGATTTTAAAAAAGGCATTGAAAGTTATGTAAATACATCAGCTGTAATTTACAATTAAACTTTTCTTTTTAATTAAACATCGTGTTTAATTTAACATTCGTGTTTGGAGTGAGCATGTGCCGATATTACAGTATTATATCCCAACCATTTCATCATGGTTTACAACATCTTGTTTCAGATAAACGACTACATTTTGATAAAATTATCTGTGATTTTCACACATTCTCTCGTCTGGTGAAGTGAATTATGTGATTCAGAGGGACCCGTAAGAGACACCTCGTCTTTATGCTGCCTTGTAAATGAATATAAACCTGAACATCGGCACATGCCTACATCTGAGATTCAGTTAAAAATAACAAATACAAGAACAAGAAGAGCATGTTAATTCAAGTTCTCAAATAGAACCATGAGCTGTAGCAGGGGATTCTGGGTAGCAAAGTCTGTGACAAGTGCAGGCACAAAAACCAACAAAATCAGAGAGGATGATGGGAAGGAGGAAGACAATTTGGATAATTTTTAGGGAACTCAGTTTTGTTAAATGTAAAACTTCTCCAGGTCTGCGTTCGTTTGTTTTGTTTTTGCCTCCAGAACAACTTTAGGCGAGTCTGAGAGAGTGTGAGATAAGAAGACGAGTCTGAGGGATGAGAAGTTGTAGAAGATGTAGTGTTGAAGGGAGATTTTTCTCTCTCACTTGCTGAAGTCACACAGTCATAACTAAAAAAACCCTCTGTAGCTCACTCAGAGCTGCGGGCGAGCCGACAGAACCTTTCCGTCGTGTTCCTCCCTCATACTGTTTCCTCAGTGGAGAGCAGCAGGGGGTTGATGTACTCAAAGCCCTCGAACTCCGACTGGTCTATTCTCTTTATCACATCCCTGAGGAGAGAAAAAACAGAACAGTGATGAGAATTTCACTCTTTAATACACTGTTGTAGCCAAAAACCCTGAAAAACCCAGAAGCCACATGCATTTATAAAGCACATTTAAAAAAATTAACTAAAGTTCTCTATGGCGTAAACACTGTTATTTAAAATCTGAATGTGAAACCGAACTTGTTGCATACATAACTTTGTAATCAACAGATAAAAAATGAGGAAAATCTAAAAAAAACCCAAAATAAAGCTCTTGAAGAGAGAAATTTCACAGAGGACCTAAAAACATTAAAAACATGATGGCATTCATCTGGGGTCTGTGGTAGCTCAGTGGTTGAGCCATTGGCCTAGTGATCGGAAGGTCGTGAGTTCAAATCGCCAAGCTGGCTCCTTGAGCAAGGACCTTAACATTCACTGCTCACTTGTCTAAAATAAGATGTATGTAATATGTAGGTATGTTGCTCTGTATAAGGGTGTCTGCCAAATTAGAGTGTGAGTTACAATGTTTTATAGTGAGTTAGTATTTTATAGTGTGTGTTACAGTGTTTTATAGTGTGTTACAGAGTGAGTTAGTGTATTATAGTGTGTGTTAGAGTGTGAGTTACAGTGTTTTATAGAGTGTGTTACAGAGTGAGTTACAGTGTTTTATAGCGTGTGTGTTACAGAGTGAGTTACAGTGTTTTATAGAGTGTGTGTTACAGAGTGAGTTACAGTGTTTTATAGCGTGTGCGTTACAGAGTGTGAGTTACAGTGTTTTATAGTGTT
>JAQQZU010000039.1:72701-85158 GCA_030068025.1 Parauchenoglanis punctatus | reverse complement strand
AAACCTATATCAGGCAAGAATGGGACCAAACTCCAACACCAAAACTCCAGAAACTCATAACCTCGATGCCCAGACGTATTCAAACTGTTTTGAAAAGAAGAGGAGATGCTGCACCATGGTGAACACGCCCCTGTCCCAACTATTTTGAGACCTGTAGCAAGCATCACATTTGAAATGAGCTCATTTAGTGGATAAAATTTTAAAATGTTCTGTTGTGAATAAAATATTTTCTCATGTGATTTGAAAGTCGTTTAGTTTTCAATTTATTCAAATTTAAAGAACGTCCCAACTCTTCTGGAATTCGGGTTGTATTTACACTTTTTGGTTTTAATGTAAACTTTATTGGATATTTATTAAACTCTCAGGTTTGAGGTCACATTTGTACATTTTGTAAAGTGTGCTGACTGAGACTTTACACTCAGTAAACACCAGTGAGCTTTCTGACATGAGCAGAGCAGTGAGTTAGTGTGAGTACCATGCAGGAGGAGTCCAGAGGGTCTGATCCTGCTGTAGATCCGAAACGCCTCGTCCAGCTCCATCTGAGATGAGATAGTACACGGGTCACCTGCTCAACATACACACACACACACACACACACACGCACACACACACACGCATGTTCACACACACATGCACACACAAGCACGTACACACATACACAAAAGAGCACACACATACACACATGCGCACACGCACACACTGTAATGAAAACAGATCAGATTAAAAAAATCAATATCTGACAACTTTGTTCAGTGTATGAGAACCTTTTTTATGACTTATTCCATAACACACACACACACACACCTTCATCATCAATCCACTTGAGTGTGATAGGTAAGTTACTCTGGACACTGCACATCTCCCTCACCTCCTCACACAGCTCAGAGAAGGACACACCTGAGTCCAGGTATGAGATCAACATGTCTCTGTACACACACACACACACACACACACACACACACACAGCTGTTTAATTCTGTTAAGAAATCTTTGAAACAGAAAGTAAATGAATTCCACATGTCAGTATTTCCTGTACACACTGCAGCTCAGGAGTTAAGGTGACCTTCTGTACAGCTGTGTGTGTGTGTGTGTGTGTGTGCATGTGTGTTCTTGGAAATTCAGACTAATGAGCAGGCTGAGTCACTGAACACACAGATGGGTCAAGAGGAACTTCCTTTGGCCTCAGTGAAGTGGCATGGCCTCTGTGTCTGTCAGTCCTGATGATGATGATGATGAAGATATTTATTTCTGCAGTGTATTAGTCTCAGTCCAGTTTCCTGAAAGCCTCAGAGTTATAATCAGGTTAAATGAGGGAGTTAAAAAACGTTTCAGATTAGGACACGACTCTGAGGTGTTTAAACTGCAGGAATGTCAGTCGCATGACGTGAGCAGTGTGTTTGTGTTAAATATTAATATTATTATTAAATTAATATTAATAAAACACTAAATGTCAAATTTGAGTCAGTGCTTTTATGTGTATTGATTAACAATAAAGACTACAATTTATATTCAGTAGTCAATTAAAATAAACATCAAATTACTGAGAGAGTGACATCACTGTTTTCTGTTTAATTGTTGTGTTTGTGAAGTGGTTCCTGAGGCCACACCCACTCATCCTCACTGTGATGTCATGTATTGTGATGGTGAAATATTTCCTCACATCAAATCACTAATAATCACGTAATGAGTTTCCACTGACACAGTTACACCAATCTGCATTAAAATACAGAAACCAATCACAGAGGCTCATGACTGGTTGCTAGGCAACAGACAGGCTTTTGTGTGTGTGTGTGTGTGTTATGGAAATATTTATAGAAACTGGAATCCCTTGGCTCAGCCAAATCCAGAGCCTCTCTCTCTCTCTCTCTCTCTCTCTCACACACACACACACACACACACACACACACACACACACACACAGGCTTGTGATATCAATATAGTTTAAAGAACAACACTAAACTGTACATTAAATTTCCATCTTTCCTTTACCTTCTGAACTCTCAGCTGTAAAACTTTATTATTAAAATTAATAAATAGATAATATTTTTCTAGGAATTAATAAATTGTTAACTTTTATTTTATACATCTATATATATTTATTTTATTTTTTAATTTTTATTAATTACTTTTGTTGGTGTTTTATTGGTGCTTTACACTGTATAAATTTTAGCCCAATGTTGCTTGAGAGGCAAAAATCTCATACAGTAGTTACAAAATTTGATGAATTCTCCATTATTGAGTCAGAACAAAAACACTTTAGATTTCCAAACATTACTTTCCAAAATGTTTGTAAAACTTTTCAGTCAAACTCTCCAGAAGAGCTAAGGCGGAGTCTCCAAGATGCTCAGTAACACTCCCAGCTCGTTTCCTTATAAAACTGCACACACTGTACCTGGGACTGGTGTAGAAGCAAAAAGCAAAGAGTCCTCGCACCGAACACTGACTGTTTATTACTGATTACTGCAGATTGTAGTATTTTTCTTTTAAGTGGAAAGATTTAATGCCATTATTTTTGAAGTCATCTTTAGTTTACAGCATTTCTTTGCATGTGACTTTTGCACAGTACTGTATGTAAAATGATTCTTTGTGTCACGGCACTGGCGCCGTCACACCATGGCCGAGACACAGGTGCAGGATAGGGACACGGAGGTAAGAGCTGACAGTGTTTATTAAAACACAACGGGCAGAGGTACAATAACGGCAAGCATAAAGAGTGGTCCACAAAACAAGCAGGGGTCGAGCAATCGGCAAACAGAGTATAAAAGGATGATCCAAAGAGTAGTCAAAAACGGAAGGTAGAGTCGAAAACACAGTACAAACAAACGCGGGAATATAACGCTCGGCAGACAACACGGTGGCTAGTCTAATGCTTCGTGAATACAAAGCACAAAAGGCAGTCCTTTTAAGACACGGCTAAAATCCGTTAATGTGATGCAACTGTGCTCTATCGACAGTCCTCGTGACTGGGAGCAGGTGCTGAAGGGAACTGTAGTCTGTGTAGTTGGGGTGTTCTCCATTAATACTGCGGAAGTGCGTGCTCCCACAATGGAGATGAAGAGCGCACCGCGAGCGTGGCCGAGATTTCACGGCGCGCTGTGCATAAATAAGGAGCGATTCATGACACTTTGGAGGTGATTTAACATCAGCGATGTTGCATTTTACACAATATTTCATTTTTTGTTTCAATGTTGCTTTATATTTTTTAATTATGAATTCCGTGGTGTTTATATATTCATAATGTAATAATGTAAACAAATATTAAATAACTTTGGGCAAACATGCATATTTTGTTTCTTATTTGGATAAACCTGGTTAAAATATACATTTGTAATGATTACTGCTTTATTGTCGTGTCCAATAAACGAAGTGACAGAATGTGGATGGTGTCGAGATTAGATGGTAAATGTGTGAGCGAGGGTTACTGAGAATTCTGTTGCCACGGTTCATGTCCTGCTTCACTATACCATTAATTATATTTTATTTTATTTTAATATAAAAAATTTTTTATTTTAAAGCAAATAAATCAACAATTTAAAACTCATTATATAATCAATTAAGCTTGAGTAGTTAAAGTGCGTGATTCACTCAAATGCATAAAATGATTTTTTTGTATGAAAGTTGATGCAGGAGATGTTAAAACCCAAAATGTGGTTCATTCACATCAATTCAAATTCAATGCTACTGAGAAACACAACCAACAACAAAGCTGAGTGTGAGCCCTGATACGACAGGATCCGTACAGCGCGAAACAGCACTGAAAACACACCTAGTAAAACCTTCTGAAGACTATGGAACTGTGTGTGATGATGTGTGGATGCTGCTGGACGTCTCATTATAAAGAATAATTACAATAATCACAGTAACTCACTGATTCATTTCTGATATTGAATACAGTGACCTTTAATAACCCTGAGAATTTCACACAATATATCCTTGCCCTGTTTTAGTCAGCATCTCTGTGATGTATCAAAAGTTATTTAAAACTCCACTGTGTAGGATTTTGAGGGGATCTATTAGCAGAAATGAAGTATATATTCCCCAATATACTGATGGAATTCAAAGGTATGTCCTCATTAGTGTATAATTAGCTGTAACTCTGAATTGATGTGTTTTTGTAAGTTTAGAACGAGCCCTTTATATCTACACAGGGAGCGGGTCCACCTCTACGGAGCCGCCATGTTGCGCTGCTACAGTAGCCCAGAATGGACAAACCTCTAGAGAGTGCCTTCCGCGTTTCACGTTTTTATAAGCGGCAGCGTGGATCCGGAAGGAAGCACCGGAAGGACAACAAAGAAGAAGAAAGGAAGACAAGGAAGAAGAAAGAAGAGGAATCAGTGCTTGCTGGAGCTGGAGAACATGTTTGAGAACCAAATTATGAAAAATGGAGGATCACATTTACTATTTAGCACAGAAAAAGCAAGAGAGTGTGAATGTAAGTACACTGAAAGTACACTTCGGCCACCAAAAGCTCTAATACATGCTTGGAGAGGGAGGGGTAAGAGAGGGGGGGTCAGGGGGCAGAATCACACACAGTGGAGCTTTAACATCTGAAGATTACAGATAAAACTAAACCCCTGCACATTAACATGTATCTGAGCAAGAGTATGCTGACAACTGTAGTGACACACACCTCCAACCATCTCCATCATACGCTCCCTGACCAATGAGCATCTAACCCTATAGTCCTTACTCAGAGGAACAATAAAGAACCCTTCAGAACCATGTATTTGATGAGATTTCAGCATAGGATTAAAGAGAATCTGTACAAATACAACACATAAACTGTATAAAGTTAGTAAAGACTTATAAAGCACATCAGCATGTCAGTGAGGCATATAAACTTTTTCTCCTCACGCTCACCTGATTCAGATAATTAGCTAATTAGCTTTAGCAGCTGAATCAGGATGCAGGAGAGGATGTGCAGTTTATTCTCCAAAAACTGCAGAGATGAGCAGGTGAACTTTACAGCAGCTTAATCACTGATACGCCATCAAGCGTTTCATCATGACTCGAGCTCAAAGGAATTTCAGAAGGTGTGTAATAACTGTTGACCAAAGGCAGAACGATCTCACAGCAATAAAATGTGGTGAGATCATCTATTACCTTCATACTCTTACTAATCACATGGGAGATAAAAATATAAAAAATGTAAATAATCTCCAGTAAAGTTTTTACTCTAAAGATCCGTTATGAACCACTTTCCCATTTTACCATTTCAACTGAAGTGAATCAAAGTATGCAAGGTTTGATTATTTTTGATTCACAGTAAATATACAGACACAGGCACTTCCTGCACACAGAGTATTGTTTATTATTAAACAAAACACAAATGAGAACATTTTAAATAACTTAAGTTTTCTTTGAGATGAATACAGGAATACAGGACTCAGGAAATGCTTCTCCTCACTTGGACAAAACCAAAGATTTTAAATAGATCAATAACAGGGAAATAATAACAGGTTGAAATGTGAAAGCTGCAGTGACTTTGCTCTTTCCTCTTACACACCACGTGTAAAAGCTTGAGTCCAGATTAAAGGTGAGTTAATTATAAACAGGAATGTGTGGGCGTGGCTCTCTTCACTTCCCTCTCAACAAGAGCAGTTTTTCTTCTTCACCTTAGACATATGAATCCCAAACATAAGTTAAAGCATCACTTACTACACTGTCGCACTTTAAAGCTGCACTAAGCAACATTAGCACAACATTTAGCCATCCTGCTCTTCACAATCTCTTTGTGACATGGTCCTTATGATGTTCATGTTTATAGATATCAGTCTGCCATAAAGAGTCTGAAAACACATCAACAAATCTCTCCACATAACTGACTGGGGAGACTTCACACACACACACACACACACACACATGCTAAACCAGAGGCCCAACAAATCTGTTACATGTTATCTTACGTGTGTAATGTCTCAGAGTGACTCCACTTGTGGAAAGAGGAACACTGTGGACATTTTGGTTTTGGTTTAATAGTTCCTTAAAAAGAAAGTAACCATTTCTTATGGTCTGTAAGTGCTTTAAAAATCTGCTGAAACAAAAATAAATGAACACAAACAAACAATTATATTCTCTAACTAAGATTAATGAATTAAGGAGCATGACTGATTGTTTGAAAAGTTCCTAAAATGATCATAAAAGAGGAACTCAACACAACACAACCATAACCCTTTACACCTGAGAAGCGCTCAGACAAACACTGCTCTACTGAAACAAGAAACAATCACTCTACTGATCTGACTTGTTTACTGAATCAAACAACACAGGGTTTTGAGTCTTTTCATTTTGTGAACATACTGAAATATTTCGTTTAGATCTAAAGTTCTAGAAATTCCTTCATCTTCAGTAAGTAATTTATTGTGGTCAGAGAACAGGGAAAATACACTCCGGGTGTGACACACAGGGCACCCAGAACATCACAGGGCACTGTTCACACACACACACACACACACACACACACACACACACACACACACACTCATCACACCTATGAGCCATTTAGCATAGCCATTTTGCCTAGCACCATGTTTTCTGGAGGAAACCGGAGTCCCTAGAGGAAATCCGCACGGACATGGGGAGATCATGTGAAACTCGAAACAGAGAGAAACCCGAGCTCAGGAGGAACCCAGGATCCGGGAGCTGTGAGGACACGACACTAACACACCACCCCTCTTTCACATTCAGGTAAATTGTTTTCGTTTTCTAACTAAGCTAGCTTATAACTGGGCCTAATGCTTTACTGAGCTAGCACATAGCTGTTAAGTGTTGTATACAGAATGTGTAAATAAGACAGGACCATCGGGAACATCAGAAGCGCAATATGGCTGAAACTGATGGTGAGTCTGTGTGAATAAATCATTATTATCTGCTGTGGCTTCCATCAGATTCCTGAATGTTCCCATTAGAGCATTTTTGGTTCCTGTTAAACACCAGCAGAACCCAGGGGTGACTCCAAGTTCAGTGTACTGATCCGAGAAACATCATAATAAAAATAAAAATCATAAGTTAATTTCAATTAGAATTAAGAATGAACACTTGAGCTGTATTCTGGTGTAACTGCATAATGACTCCATATATTTTAAATCCTCATCCGGATTTCTGTAAAGCTGCATTGTACCAATTTCTACTGTTAAAGAGCTTTGTACAAATAAATATTTATATATTTATAATAAATAATATTTTAGTAAATACTTAATTATTTCATTATACAGACACATTAGACATAGACATTATTTCATACAGCAGTTATAAAAGTATCATTATACTATACATTATTGTAGAACAACAAAAAAAACACACCTGAATAGTCTACTTCTATTTATTTATCTATTTAAATCTAATTTAGCTATTTAGTATTATTATTATTAGAACTTTAGTTGGATCAGAACTTTGCGGGACCTTTTAATTCATCCGTTATTGTGAATCGATTCGCTCTGAGGAATCGTTCAGACAGAGCCGGTTCACTGAGTAGAAAGCTCTACTGTTGCCTGATGATTTATTCAGCAGGAGTATAAATACACTTATTTTACATATATGAAAATGAGACTAAGATAAGTTCAGTGCCCTGATCTGAGAACAGCAAACCATCACAATAAATAAGATCAAAATATCTGTCATTTTCAGAAGGAATACTTTATTTTAGTGTTACTGCAGTTAACTCGATATTTTACCAAATACTTTGAAACAAAGCAGCATTACATCAGAACAGTCTATATTTGTCTAACAAAATCTAAATTAGTTAATTAGTGTCAATAATCAGAAGGCATCCGTTATTGAGAATCGATTCTTTCAGCGGAGTCGTTCGGACAGAACCGACTCATTCAGGAACCTGTTGATTCACTCACCCGTCGAAATGCGCTTTTATTTTCACCGAGTCCATCAGCGTCCCGCTCCTCACCGGCATGATCACTGCACATTAACACCACTAAACACACACTGTACACACTAACACCTGTGTGTTTGGAGTTAAACACCGAGCCGAGGCTTTACGCGGTCCTTAATCCGCTCTCAGGTGCGGCGAGAAAACCGCTCCATAGTTCAGCTTCTCTTCTCCCCTGCTCAGAGTGATTCAGAGTGTGTGAGGCTTTGCTATGGTTACACACACACACACACACACACACACACACACACACACACACACACACACACACTGCGCCCCCATCCGGCATACCGAGAAAATTACTCATAATATTTTTCTTTATTGCAATAATTTTTTTCAAGCATCAATTAAAATTATTTATCATTCTGAGAACTCTCTAACAGAGGTGGAAGACATAAATTGTCCTAAAGTAAACAATTAAATTAATAAATTATATTAAATTTATGGGCTTAAATAATGATCATTAATGACAGTCATTCAAAAACAAACTAACAATATGCATTGTTTACAAATAAGGAGTAATTTAATTGAGTTACCATTTTAACGTTTTAAGGTTTTTACATTCCATATTAATAAGAAAATGAAAGAGAGAAATTAGGACCCATAATGCAATAAATCATTAGCTCAGCTTGGGTTTGTCATTAATGTCATGCCTGTTTAAACACTGAACAATGAAGTAGATATATTATATATTTATAGAGTATAGAAAATATATATGATTATATTGTCCTGTGCAAGAGGCAAGTCACCAGTTCCAAGGGGACATACCTGCTTTAAATTTATTTTCATTATATCATTATTTCAGAAATCAACATCAGTGATGTGGACCTCAGTAAGAGCTTCATTGTGTCCTAATTATATAAATTAATAGTTTCATTAAAAAAAACTGTGATAAACCTGAATTTAACAGCACCACCTGCTGGCTGAAATGTGCAGTGACAATACAATAAACAAGCCACAGTTTTGTTGTGGAATTCAACCTAATTGTCTATTTTATTTATTTATTTATCTATTTATTTGTTTTATTTTATTTTCCAAGAATTTATATGTTATAATATCGGACATCTTTTTTGGTAAGTGTAGTCAAAAACGTTCTCTTTGTAACCAGGTGACAGCTGCTCAATCTGCAAACAGCATGCTATTAGCCAATCTGAACACAGAGAAGATCATTAGAAGATCAATCAAGGATGAGAAGGCAAGATTCCCAGAATACAGGTGTGAAAAAATTACACAATGTTAAAGGTTCACTATGTAGGATTTTGAGGGAATCTATTATACTTATGGAATTCATAAGCATGTTATTATTAGTGTAGCTACGAATTGTTGTGTTTTCGTAAGCTTACAGTGAGGCCTTTATATCTACTTAGGGAGCGGGTCCACCTCTACAGAGCCGCCATGTTGCGCCCATACAGTAGCCCAGAACGGACAAACCTCTAGAGAGCACCTTTCATGTTTCACATTAAAAATGGAAGATCATACTTACTACTTAGCATGGAGAAAACAAGGGAGTGTGAATGTACTGTAAATACTTGGAAGTATGCTTCGGGCTAAGGGAGGGGTAAGGGAAGGGCATTCAGGGGCAGAATCCTATATAGTGGGGCTTTGATAGATTGAATGGTCTAGTTTATAGTGTGTCTCGGTGAAGTGAAGCAACTAAACATGATGAAGAGTTATCAATTTGATAATTTTAAGCAGAAGATAATTCAAGTGAATTTCTTTAATTTAGCTGATCTAATTTACCTCAGATCCAGCATGGATAGAGGTGTGATTTAGCCAACTAACTACATTACTCTCACTCTCATCTTCCTCCCTGTCCTTCTCATTCTTGTCTATCACTTCTACTTCTACCTCCAAACTTTGAAGGTCCTGTAGCAAACAGATCAGATAATTTTGCACATTTGGAAGCAGTCTTTTATACATCCACAACTTTTCTGCATCTCCTTTTTGCTTTAGCTCATCCATGTTTGAAACACTGTTAAGAGCAGATCTTAACTGAGCCTTAAGAGGGAAATACATTGTGAGATGGGGACGCCCCATTGGGCCGGGCCAGCCCAGTGTCAGTGGAAAAAAACCCAATTGGCTGCTCTATCTGCTTAATGGGCCAATAAAAAAAATCAATAATTAAATAAACAATCTGTCATACATATAGATGCACTGGCCCTCCAGTAAAGTGCCCAGAATACCAGATGGCCTGTGCAGCCCTGGCCTGTGGTTTGCATGTAGAACCCACAGACTGGGTGAGAAGAATCTTCATTTTGGTTGAATCCCAGAAGACTCAGGTTAGGCATAAACTACAGCCTAGTTTGGTTTAAATAAGCCCACGGCAGGGGTAGGCCATGGCTTGGATATATAAAACCACTTAGTAGAAGCCCCAGGTTGGACAGAGAAGAAGCCTCATATAGGGCAAAGTCTTGCTGTGCATAAAGCACAGATTTGGCGGCAGAAACCCAGAGATAGGCAGAGAAGAAGCCCCAGACTGATGAGGAGAAACCCCAGATTGGGTAGAAGAAGCAGCCCCAGGTTGGACAGTACAGACAGTGTGAGGGGTCACAGGCTATAATGATGGTCATGATGATGGAAGCTCTGTTGATGTTAAAAGGATGTTGTTTAAAACTGTTTCTCAGTATAATAAAATATGATCACATCTCACAGCCAACATTGATGTTAATAAAACTGTAAATTAATGTAATATTCATTAACTCAGCACATTATCATCAATCTCTTTTTAATCCTCCATCATGCAATGTAAAGAATATGGTAACCAGGATGTTCATGGATTCAGTGAACAAGTCACTTCACATTAGTGATGAGTGATCATGACTAACATGATTCGATTCTTTAGCACAAATCAGAAAATATTTGAAACACAATAATAAACCTGAGCGAATACCCTCAGATTGATTTAACAGACAGGTGTCTGAGAGTTTCAAATGTTCAGAAGTGAAAGCAGAAGTAATAAGGCACTTTGCATACACAATGTATGTTCACTGTTCATGTTTCTCTCTGATTTATTCCAGTTTATCTTAACTGACCTAAATCACTGACAGGGCCAGTCACTTACAGACAAAAACATATACACTGTGTGACTGAGGAAAAGTGCTGATGATAATCTGTGGGATTTTCTCTTTCACAAACATCAGACAGGTGTTAACTGTTACGTGCACTTCCCTTTAACAGTGTACAGGGAATTTCAGCTAAAACACACATATTTAAAAACACACACATATAAAAATACACACCTGGATATATAAATACACTTCAGTGTCTAAGAGAGACATCTCGACGTGATTAGGCAAGAGCTGATACAATCACTACAGAGCTTCTTATCATGGTTTATAATATTGGTGTGTGTAACACACACGCATTGTGTTTATAACGAGGTTCCACAAAGTGTGTAGAGTGTGTGAGTGCATTAAACATGTAAATATGAAGAGTGTGAAGTGGGTATAGTGTGTAAAGCAAATGAAACATGTGATGCTTGTACAGTGTGGAAAGCCTGAGAAGTGTGTAAAGTGTGTGAAGCGTGTAAAGCACATGAAGCACGTTAAATGTGTTAAGCGTATGCTATATGAGTCGTTTGAAAGGCTCGCTCTGAGCTGGCTCCATGTTGATGAAGATGAACACCAGGACACCAGTAATGATGAGGAAGAACACAATCTGCAGCCACAGAGGGACAAATCTGCTTGAATTGGGACCCTGTGCCCGCTCCTGTGTCCTCTCCTGTCTCACTGCTGTGTATTTCCCCTGTGACACAGTGTAGTACGGAGACACCATGGGCCTGGAACAGATAAACACCTGCAG
This sequence comes from Parauchenoglanis punctatus, assembly GCA_030068025.1. NCBI lineage: Eukaryota > Metazoa > Chordata > Actinopteri > Siluriformes > Auchenoglanididae > Parauchenoglanis > Parauchenoglanis punctatus. The sequence goes on along the minus strand of JAQQZU010000039.1, from coordinate 73,475 downwards.
ATATTTATATGATCAATCACAAAACCATTGATTAAAACTTTTAATCCAATACCAAAATTACATATCACAGAGAGAGTGGGGAGAAACAGAGAGATTCAGAGAGGGGGGACGGGAGGAGCAAGAGAGACAGAGAGGGAGAGACAGACAGACGCACAAAGATACTCACTCATTGACCATGTCCACCTCTCTGTCCTCAGTGCTGAAGCCAGCGTTCCTGAACAGAGTTCAGTAAATGTATCAGTAACGGTAACGCCACTGAGCGTCGGTAACGGCAGCACCACTGAGCGTCGGTAGTGGTAACGTCACTGAACTTCAGTAACGGCAGCGCCACTGAGAGTCAGTAACAGTAACACCACTTAGCGTCAGTAACGGTAACGCCACAGAGCGTCAGTAACGCCAGTCGCCACTGAGCGTCAATAATGGTAGCGCCACTGTCACTTTTAAAACATTAACAACAAAACAGAGGTAGAAATAAAAGCAGGTTACCGGCTGTTGAAAGCTTCATGTCTCCACTAGAGAAACAAGGAAAGACTGTATAATCACTGCTGCACACACACAACAATAAGTATTTAATAACTGCTTTAACATCTATTCAAGTGTTTAATAACAATATAATTATATTGGATCATCCAGTAGAACGTTTTAATTCAATTCAATTCAATTCAATTTTATTTCTATAGCGCTTTTAACAACAGATATTGTCACAAAGCAGCTTCACAAAAGTACATAAATTCTGAATATAAACTTATGAATCTATACATTTATCTATATATA
>JAQQZU010000039.1:53306-72601 GCA_030068025.1 Parauchenoglanis punctatus | reverse complement strand
CACTGTACACTGTATTACATGTATATGGTTGAAATGACAATAAAAGCCACTTGAACTTGAACTTGAACTTGATATTTGATTGATCTTTAGGTCTTCATCCTCTTTTACTATTTTGTGTTACTGTTTTAGACAGGAGCGCCTATTGATTTGAAATGTGTAAAAATTGTGTGTGTCTTGCAACATGTATAAAGATAAACTGTGTGTGTGTGTGTGTGTGTGTGTGTGTGCGTGCTTTGTTACTAGGCTGATTGGAGCATATAACAGTCTGACAGACAAACACTTGACTGCATATTTTAACAATGCGCGAATACGGAGACATCTGCAGAGAGTTGGACTGGTACGTCATCACTGTCTAGAAACTTTCTAGAAATTTCTGCGTAAAAATTACAACTGTGTAAAAAATTCATTACTGCACAAAAGCATAACCACTGCATAAAAATGACTATGCAAACATTCTACCACTATTTAAAAATGCCACCACTGTTAAAATGTCATTAATACACAAAATATCAACACTCTGCAAAAACATCATTGCTGAGCATAAACTTCATCTCTGTGTAAAAATGCTACCACAACATAAAAAGGTACATTGCGTAAAAAGATAATCAATGTGTTAAAGCATCAATGCATAAAAAGTCTATAGCATAAAAATGTAAAACCTTATCACTGCATAACACTGATTTCTGTGTGTGTGTGTGTGTGTGTGTGTGTGTGTGTGTGTGGGTGTGTGTAAAACAGATCAGCAGGAGTGGGCGTGTTGTGTCGGAGAAGGAGTTCAGGTATAAGATCAGACACAGAGATCAACAACGACACGTACGGGAATGTCTCGCTCAGGCCATATTCCACAGAGTGCTGGACATGGAGGTGAGAGGTCACAGGGTACAGTAAGCTGAAACACAGGGACCTGCAGGGACCATTATTACCTGCTCATAAAACAATCATAATCAAGTACATGTATAAGATATTATTATTATTATTGTTGTTGTTGTTGTTGTTGTTGTTAATAATAATAATAACAATAACAATAATCAGCAGCAGCAGCAGTGGTGATAACATCTCACTGATAAATCATTGTTTATAAACCGACATCTGCTCTGACTTGTCTATGATGTGGTTATATCAGTGTTATAACACTGAGCAGAACTGTGTATTTTGTAGATATTCAGTGTTGTATACATTAATTACAAGAAATAATATTAAATAAGTCTGCCTGTATTTTTTTTCTGTGATCAGCGTCTGCATCAAACAGAGATCAGGAGGAAACTGGAGGAATTTGCCAGGCGAGAGCGAGTGAATAAAATGAAGGTGTGATGTTGTGTTTTTTCTACATGAAGCTGAGATATGTTGTTTTTGAAATATTTAAGTTAATGTATAACACACTGTAGATTAAAGCTTATGTTGACGGACAGGTGGAGCGCTGTAGCAGGTACGAGGATGATCCGCTCATCTTCCTCTCTCCACGGCCACCGACCCGACTGAGGAGTTCACACGCTCGGCATTCTGGGCCAGAGAGAGAGCCTTCTGACTCCACCGACTCGGTATGAAGAACATACACACCTGGAACCCACCAGTCTGAACAGTGAGGCCTGAACAGTTTATCTAACATTTATTTTCCTCTTGTGTAAGAGTCATGTGTTTTTTAAACTAGAGCCATTATGAACTCTTTCATTTTTCAGAACATCAATTCATCAAGAGTTTCAGATCGACTTTATGACTGAATTTAAGTGTAATCAATTATTTCAGTAAAATTTAAAAAGGTAAACTCTAATGACACTGAGTATTTGTTATAGTAGTTGTTACTGTTGTAACTGTGTAATTATGTAGTTGTTGTAATTGTTTTGCTGTTGTTGTGTAGTTGGGCTCGTCAAGGCCGAACACGGCTCCAGAGAAAACTCAGCGCCCGGTTCGACTGAAGCCTCTGAACAATAACAGCACTCCAACATCAACAAAGAGAAATTCATCTCATTCCCGGAACCACAACCTGACTAATGACAGGGAACAACCAGTCAGCTGCATGGTGAGAAAAATGTTTTGTTATTTAACAAAGAAAAACATGTGGAATAGTTGATATGGTGAAATTTTCTGTAAGGATTTATTAACATGTATGGAGTCTCCGTTGTCAGCGCTTTGTAACAGTCAGAGGTACAACTGGAACTTTAACAAGTTTAATGATGTCTTCAGGGCAGAGGAGTTTTCAAACGCACAAACACACACACACACACACACACACATACACACACACACACAGACACACACACACACACACACACACACACACACACACACACACACAGTTGGTAATGTTGTGGTGTTGTATTTCTTCACTGTAGTTGGACAGAGATGTGATGAGACACTTGACACTAACAGATTTCTCCAGCACTGTTTCTCCGTATCGACTTCCTGTCATTAATAACTTTGTGACCCCTGTACCCCCACTGAAGAAGAAGGACAAAGTACAGAATGGGACCCTGCGGGGTCGAAGGTTACGGCCTACTACAGCCCCTAATGATGCTCCTGATACAAAGGTCAGTGTTTGACTTACATCAGAGATGCCTGCTTGTGTACAAACACGATTTTAGCTCAAAGATGTGATTCTGGGCTGTTTAAACGATTCTTCAGTTTTAGTTTAACTAAAGTTTTTTTTAGTTTTTAGTAAATTTCACTTTGAGTTGATTTGAGTATGAGGTTATTTGACTTTAACTTTTGCTCATTTGAGTTTAAATATGAGGTTTTTTTTATTTATTTTTAATTATTTGATTGGATTGTATTTAAGGGGATTTAAGCAGGTTTTAGTTTGGGTTGGGACAGTCCTAACTGACTTCCCCCACAGGAGGATGCTGTTCAGCGGGTGTGGTCTCAGAGTGTGGTGTGGGTGAAGATGGTGTACTTTGGGAAGAGTGTGCATTTGTCATATGACCTGATGGAGCTAAAGGATGAGGTGAAGGTTTTCCAGCAGCACTGTGGGGGGGAAAATCTCTGTGTTTATAAAGGAAGACTTAAAGAAGGAGGTGAGTCTCTAAACACATTATATTCAGAATTGCTATACTTCTGTGAAGCTGCTTTGTGACAAGGCCTGTTGTTAAAAGTGCTATGCAAATAAAACTGAATTGAATTAATTGAACTAACGACGTGCCTGTACATACCTGCACTCATTGTATAATATAATCATTATGCACACACTGTATATACAGCTAAATTTCAGTAAAATTGTTTTTATTCCTCCTCATTTCCTTCCCTCTGTGTAAGTCTTTACTCACTGTAATGGTGTGTGTGTGTGTGTGTGTGTGTGTGTGTGTGTGTATCAGAGTCATTTCAGTTTGTGTCTCGGCGTCACCGTGGTTTCCCCTTCAGTCTGACATTTTACCTGAATGGGCTGCAGGTCGAGCGTCTCAGCTCCTGTTGTGAGTTCAAACACAGGAAGAGTTCACGGCTTGGAGGACGCCATGCCCACTTTGGCTTCTCTGGGGTTGAAGGAGCTGCCCCTTGCTACAGGTAAGCCCCATTCCCACTGCAGGTGAGAAACTCAAAATTCTACAATTAAAGGCCTTCCTGTACTACATGTAAGCCCTGCCCTCTGCTATTTACAAGCACCTTCCCCTACTGTACGTAAGCCCCTCACCCCAAACACATAAAGCCCACTATCATAACTGCTTTGAAAGCAACACTGCAGCTTCAGTAAAGTTTACTCATAGAATTACACCCTCTACTAAGACTCTCCACCTGCTGCACATTATGGATTACATCCTAAGCCCCACCCCATACTACAGGTAAGCCCAGTCCATGCCACACATAAGCCCTGCCCTATACTATTAGTAAGTCCTGTCCTTGCTACTTATTAACCCCACCTCTTACCGCAAGTATGTCCTGCCCCTTACTGCAGGTATAACCTGTCTCTGCTACACACCAGCCCCACCCCATAACAAATGTATGTCCTGTACCTTCCATACATCAACCCTGCCCCATATTCACCACAGTGAAGCATCACCCCATACTGCCGGTACACTTGGTCATTGCTCCATACTACAGGTAAACCACACCCCCTTCTACAGGTAAACCATGCTTTGTCTTTAGGTAAGCCAAACCCCTCCTATATTTAAGCCACACCCATAAATAAACTCAGTGTGGTCTCCAGGTGCATCATAGCGATGGGCCTGGATAAAAAACCCACTCCACCAAAGAGGACTAGAAATGATCAACTCACCTCCAAATCCTGGGAAAATGAAGAAGAGGAGGAAAAGCACTTGCAATCTGAATCCAGCCAATCAAACAACACTGAGACCAAGAGAAACACCAGTCAGGAGCACGAACACAAAAATGGTAATTTAAGAAACCTTGACTAAGGTTAATATTTTATCACTGATCATGATCATTTGGAAATCAGTCAAGCGCTTCAGTAAATGATCAAATCAAACATCAGACAGCTGAAGATTGGACAAACATCATCTGGTATGTCTTCAACCTTCAGCTGTCCAGTTTCAGTGAGTCTGTACTCAAGTCAGAGTCAAAGTCATATTTCCCCCACATTCTGATGATTGATGTGAACTGAACTGAAGCACTTGACCTGTATCCGTATGATTTTATTCACTGCACTACTGTCACACAATTGGCTGATTGGATATTTGCATGAATGAACAGGTGTACAGGTGTCCTTAATAAATTTGAGGCTGCTTTGTTAAGACTGCATTTTCTTTTGTTTTTCATTCTAATTTTACTTACTGCTTTTGCACCCTCATCTCTGGCAATCGTCACCTATGATCATAGCACAATTTGAATATAGTTTTATCTCACTTACCAGGACACTTTTACCAGTAATTCCTCTTGGCCAAAAGAGATCCGCTGAGACTAGGCATAGTCCTTTGAAAACAGGCTGGACAATATCAGTACAAGAGTTTGTTTCCAAAGCAATGTGGAGAACTGCAATATCCTTTGTTTCACTGAAACATGGCTTAACCCTCTAGTACTGGACCATTCCATTCAACCTGCAGAGTCCTACATTTTCCAGATGGACAAAGTGGAAGAATCCAAATAAATCCTTGTACGTTTTCTGTTTTATGACCAGCAACACATGCTCTGATGCTAGTAACATTGCTTTTCAAACACATTTTTGTTTTCCTAAATTGGAATACGTGACAATAAGATGCTGTCTCTTCTACCTGCCTCGGGAGTTGACGTCAGTCATCACCACAGCTGACTACATTCCACCTCAGGCTGACATTGCCTCCATTATAGCCAGAGATTTTCTCTTTTTTTTTCCTCTTGTCGTCTCAGGAAGTTTTTACCACTGCCACTGGTGCCACTGCCACTGTCACCACAAAGCTTGCTGATTAGGGATATATATAGACAAATGTATAGATTCATAAGTTTATATTCGGAATTTTTATACTTCTGTGAAGCTGCTTTGTGACAATGTCTGTTGTTTAAAGCGCTATACAAATAAAATTGAATTGAATTGAACTGAATTGAGATTTTAACAAGGCCAACTTGAGACAGGTTGTGCCAAACTTCCATCAAAACATCATGTACCTCACCAGACGTGAAAAGACATTGGACTATTTAATTCAATTCAATTCCATTAGGTTTTATTTGTATAGCACTTATAACAATGGACATTGTCAAATAACAGCTTTACAGAAATATATAAAATGTGCAATATTAATTTAAGAAGAGCTATGAAGTCACATCTCAACCTGAGTTTGGTAAATCCGACCATGCCACCAGGGTTTCATACCAGAATATAAAAAAGGATGTTACAGGAAGCCCCATTATTACAAGAGGTCAGACTCTAAACTGCTCAATCAGATGCATACCATGCTGCTGTAGGATGCACTGAGTGACATCAACTGAGAAAACTTTCAGTCTAATTCTGAGAACATCAGCAAGTTTACAGAAGTTGTGTTGTGATGCATACATATATTGTCATTCCTAATGATTAGGTGTTTTCCAGCAAGAAAGTTTGACAAATCCTTCCATAGCACACTGAATGCACACACTATAGTGCTGTGCTTCAGTTGGGAAACATGGCATGGGTGTACAAAGTGGCATCCTATAGGCTTTGGCGTGCAGTGAAAATGCTAAAAGGAGCTAAAAGAACAGATTGGCTCAACAGATGCTTGACCCTCTGTAGCTCATTTTCCTATCAAACAGTTCCACTCTGTCTCCCCTTCATCCATCACTTCCTGTGCTCTATCATACCTTCCAGATCCTGACGCCTTTTCCTCCCTTCCACTGGAGCTAGCCACGGACACTCTCCTCTCCTCACTTTCCTCAACTATGGATTTCCTCTGCCAACTATCTTCCAAACCCAGAAAGAACTCTCACCCTGCTCCTTGGCTATTGCATTGTGTAGCAATTGAAGCGAGTAAGAGCAAAAGAGAGAAAGAGGAAGAAATCTATAACTTGATACAGATCTGTCTTCTTACCATGAGCTGCTGTCCAAATTCTCATCTGATGTAACTTCTGCTAAGACTGCCTTCTACAAGAAAAAGCTGGAAATCTCTGCACAAGATCCACAACACCTTTTCTTCATTTCTCAACCCACCAGCTCCTCCTGCTCCATCCTCCCTGACTGCTGAAGACTTTGCCAACTTTTTTGATGGGAAGATTCAACAAATCTGTCAGACATTCACTCCCACACCAACTCCTTCACGTCACACTAAGGATTCCCCTTCTACCTCACTGGCACAGTTTCCCAATCTAGCTACAGATGAGATCCTACAAGTCATCTCCTCATGCAGTACTCCCACCTGCCCACTGGATCCTATTCCTTCCTCAATGCTCCAGACCATCTCTCAAGACATTATCCCCTTCATCACCATCATCATAAATAGCTCCATAACATCTGGTAATGTATCTTCACCATTCAAAAGAACCAGGGTTATTCAGATCTTGAAGAAACCCACTCTGGATCCCTCAGACATCAGTAACTACCGACCAGTATCACTTCTCTCTTTTCTTTCTAAAATTCTTGAACACACTGTCTACAATCAACTGTCTCTCTATCTCTTGGAGAACAACCTACAGGATCCTAATCAGTCTGGATTCAAAGTGGCACATTCCACAGAGACTGCCCTTTTGGCTGTCACTGAGAAGATACATGCTGCTAGATTGACCAAACTGTCATCAGTCCTCATCCTCCTCGACCTTTCAGCAGCGTTTGACACGGTCAACCACAAGTCTCTATTGTCTATTCTTAGGAGTCTTGGTATTTGTGGCTCAGCATGGCAATGGCACGCTTCCTACCTAAAAGGCCAGTCATATCAGGTCACATGGAAGGGATCCACATCTACTCCACACAGGCTCTCCACTGGTGTCCCTCAGGGTTTGGTATTTGGTCATCTTCTGTTTTCCATCTATACTAGATCTCTTGGTGATCCCTAGATCTCTGGTCCAGAATGCAGCTGCACGACTTGTTTTCAACCTTCCCAAGTTCTCCCACACCACCTCATTGCTACACTCCTTTCACTGGCTTCCCATAGCTGCCCGCATCAGATTCAAAACACTGATGCTTGCCTACAAAGCCTAAAATAGACCAGCTCCCTCCTACCTCAAAGCACTTATCACACCCCGCACTGCACCGCACTAACTCCAATCCTTCAGCACTGCTCGACTGGTTCCACCATCTCTCAGGGTACAAGGAAGACATGCATCTAAACTCTTCTCTGTTTTGGCACCAAGGTGGTGGAATGAACTTTCCCAAGATGTTCCCTAGATTTTCCCAGCTGAGTCACTGGGTGTCTTCAAACGATGACTAAAGACCTACCTCTTCTGAAGTACTTAAACTAGCACTCATTTATTCTTCACTTTAAAAAAAAAACCTTTGTGTATTACTTGCCAAAAGTTTAATTTAGCTCCTCAAGGCTGCATTTGAGCCTTCTGATGTACTCTCTGTACACACAACTCCAACACCATCATGAAGATTGTAGGAGACGCTGTGGTAGTAGGCATGATCACCAAGAAAGATGACAATCAGTGGTGCCAGCCCAACAACCTGTTCATGTCATCAAAGCAAAGGAAGTTCCACATCTCCTCAGCTATCAAGAAGAGGTTTTTATACTGCCACTGCAGAGAATATAACTGACAACCTCACAGCCTAGTACACAAACTCCAGTGCTGAGAACTGCAAAGCCCTGCAGAGGGCGGTGAGATCTGCTGAAGAATAGATGTGGTGGGGCAGGTGCAGAGCAGTAAGGGTTTAAAAGGCACCCACAGACCCAAACAACTGACTGATCTGTTGGCTTCATCCTGGAAAGAGCCTCTGCAACCACATGGCCAGGATTGAAGAGCCGAGAAGCTTCTTCCCCCAAGCCAACAGAACTTAAAATACTCTGAATTACTGATCATATTAAGTACATGTACAAATCCATATGCTCGAAGTTAATTACAAAAATCAGGGTCAAGACAATACAGCTCGATGCCAAATATACATAGAATCCAAAATCCAAAAACACAGCTCAGAACCTACACAATTGCAAGCAAGGTTTAAGATTTTGCACCACAACTAAATTTTATGTGCCTTTTATCGTTGTTACTCAGAAGTCATTAAAAACTTAGAGAGGGTTAGTCTGTATATTTATAAGTCTGTATATTTATAAGTCCTTTGTACCAGCTACAAATGTGATGTGACAGATAAGGATTTGAATCTTGAGATTTTAATCTAAAGTGTTTTATTTATTATATATTTTGTGGTGAGGAAGGGCTTTGAGAGATCATCTGTGTGTCTGTTGTGCTTTAGATTATGAGGAAGACATTGAAGCTGATGATGAAGGTCCCATGGATGATGGTTTGGAGGAAGGCAATGAAACATCTCCCTCACTAACCAGAGAAGAGGAGGACGAGAGAAGAAAGGATGAAAATGGAAATGATGATTTTAACAGAAACAGTCAGTGTTGTGTTTTGATATATTTTTAATGAAATATAATTCTAATTTATAAAGCTAATTTAGAATTTGCCTTATTAATGGAGTTTTTTTCTTCAGTTTTGTTCACTTTTCATTTTTTTTTCATTAGAGATGAGAGGCTCATCGTCCATCTCCTCTGGTCTGTCTAGCAGATCACCCAGCAGTGAAGAAGATGAAGATGAGTTTGATTTAGAAGAGAAAGAGGAGGAGGTGAAGAGAAACATGGCCACATTAACATTTGAAAAAGATGCAGAGGAGACGGAGGTCCTGCAGAAGACAAAGGAGTCTCCGCTCACTGAGGAAATAACTCAAAAACAGGGGATTGAACACAGAGAGCAGGATGATGGAGAGGCTGAGGAACCAAGAGAGGAACTCCAAGCAGAGGAACAGAGAGATGAAGCAGGAGAAGTTGAGGAACCCAGAAATGCACCTGGAGAGGCTGAAGAATCCAAAGAGGAACTTAGAAAAGCTGAGGAAACCAGAGAGGAACATGGAGAAGCTAAGAAAGCCAGAGAGGAACCTGGAGAGGCTGAACTACCCAGAGAGGATTTCAGAGAGGAATCAGCTGGAGATCAGGAATCAGGAGGCAGGAATCAGGAGGCAGACCAAGGTGAGTATTGGTCTCAGGTTATCCCATGTTCTCACTGTGTGGATCTTACTGGGTGTGTGTGTTCCTTGATGAATGCTAATTATTAGTTACCAATTTAGCCATTAGCCACTATCTGGCAATCATGTGCTGATATTCTGCTTTTTATCAGGAGATTTGTTCTGTTTCTCTCCTTCTGAACAGGACACAATTCTCAAGTGCTTTTGACTAATAACTAGTAAACTAACATGCAGTTCTCCATCAACAGAAATAGTGTGTGTGCATGTGTGTTACAGTAAAATAATGTGTGAATGGGTTGCGCAGGCATTGGAGAATCCTTCCATAAATATTCCATATTCCATAAATGGGGTCTGTGGTAGCTCAGTGGTTAAGCTGTTGGACTAGTGATCAGAAGGTCGTGAGTTCAAATCCCAGCACCACCAAGTTGCCATGGCTGGGCCCTTGAGCAAGGCCCTTAACCTTCACTGCTCACTTGTATAAAAATAAGATGTATGTAAGTCGCTCTGGATAAGGGCGTCTGCCAAATGACATAAATGTAAATGTCTACTTACAGAAAATTTTACGATATCGATGATTACACGTTTTTTTAATTGGTTTTCTATGATGCATCCACTGCATGTGTCCCTGTGAATGAGCTGTTACTATAGAAATGATAACGTATTAGAACAAGTGCATTAATATAAACATGCACTACTGTCAAAGCTGCTGTTATAGAGAATTAATCAACACCTTCTGACCAATCAGAATGCAGAACTCAGGACTGTTGTGGTGTAAAATGATTAAACAGATATCAAACAGATTATCAGCACATGTCACTGAGCTGGTTAGTTTCTGAGATTAAACTTTATTTTAATATGATATTTAGCAAGAAATCATAATGTTTTTACTCTGTTTGTGTTGCTCATTGTTTTATTTGCATGTTTAATGGTTTGTGTTTCAGTTTTGTGTCAGATGTGCAGTGTGCCAATATTTTTGGTTTTTTAGATAGATTAAAATAGAATTCATAATTATTTATTTGTTAATCAACACTCAGAGATGTTTTTGCTCTTTACTCAATTTGAAATTAACAGTAAAATAGAAACAGAATTCATTGTTTAATGTAGTTGTAGCATGTTTGCTGTACTGTTAGAAAAGTTTTGCCCTTCTTTGGGGCAAATTATTTTTCTTAAAATTAAATATGGTGTATGTTGTAATTAAAGCCAGAAAATACTGTGCGATTTCTTTAAGGATGTTTTTCCCTGCTTTGTTCTTTGAGTTTGTTGGGTGATTATATTTTCTTTATCATATTGTTGTGGTTGTTAATTTTAATCTAGGCATGTGCTGATATTACATTATTATATCACAATAATAATTATACATTTTTTATTGTTTAAACATGAAACTCTAAATGTAAAAATGGAAAAGTGACTTATGATTTTATAGAATTCTTTTATTTTTTTCGATTTTTTCCAAAAATCACATTTGCTCCTTTAAGCATGTCCACAATAAGGAACATAATTTAACAATAGTTTTATGCTCCCAAGTGGCACAACAGAAAAGTGTTCACCCTATCATTGGGAGATTGCGAGTGCGAATCCTCAGAAAGCAAAAATGGCCTGTGCTCTTAGGGACGGAGGGGTGGCTTACACTCTCTTACCAGTAACTCACAGCGAAACTAGCCAAACATTGGTGTCTGTAAGCTCACACGCGCTTAAGGATAGCGCTGTCCTCCGAGTGTGTTACGGCACCCTGGAGACACATGGGCATGCAGTTCAAAAAGAAGCAGTTGGCTGACTTCACATGCCTCTGTCCCTGGTTGGTAGATGTCATGCGACAGGGAGACCTAACTGACAGGTGGGAATTGGATATGACCAAATTAGGGAAATATTTGGGGAAAAATAAAAAATCCCCTTAAATTTTATTTTATTTTTGCGTTATTTATGATGTATCATCTGATCAAATTATCAACACATGCCTTATACACACATAAACAGATTAAATGTGTTCATTACTGAGATTTGGTGACGTGATGTGCTGAAATAATTATACAAGTGTTATATGTGGGATTAAAAGTGTATAAATTATATATAATATATAATTATATACATTTTTAAAAATATAAATGTTTCACTTATTAGTCTCTCTGACTGTAAATTGCTGCATGTGAGGTGTAAAAGTGACAACAGAATTGTTTATTATCCAGTTATTAATATTCAGATACATATACAGAGAAAAGAGAAAATAGAAAATTTTAAATTAATCCTACATGTTCCATCTTTTATATGAAAATTTCTCTTATATATTTCTCTATTTCTATATGAGGAGAGAAATGTCATTTTATTATTAACCCATGGCATGAGTTTAATCTTTTGTTTACTAATGAACTTTTAAACATTTAAAATAAACTTTTGAAATTTCACTTTGTGTTGTTTTGTGTGGGAATTTTTTGCATGTCTAGGTGCTTTTTGCTCTGTTGTACAAAATACAGAATGTTAGATTTTTATTTACTTTTATGTAATTATGTATAATTTCTTGTTATTTTCTTTGCTTGTTTGTAGAATTTGTGAACGCTAATTGGTGTTAATAATCCAGCTGTTTATTTTAATTTTTATTATGACATTCTTCATATTCCTCTTTCTTTCTCTACATCAAACCCAAGCCAAGTCTGTGCAGGAGAAGTTAGCAGAAGCCATTTTAAACATGGTTGAATGTGTTTCTGAACCTGAGCTCAGTGACTCAACCACTGAGGAAGACGAGTTTGTGTTGGTTGTGAGTCCAGGTGAGTTTCTCTCTAATCATCTACAACTGTATTAATCAAACCATTTTAGTGTACAAGGATTTCTTAAATGACTAAAATAAATGACTCAATTATGAATGTTTCTGAAATTGTATAACAATTTTTAGTCAATTATATAATAAATTCTTGCTAGTGGAGATTTGTAGCAATTGCTCATCTGCTGTGATGCTGCTGTGCTTAAGAAAAATTTCACAAAAACATTAAATTGCTTTGTTCCAGGAGCTGAGCCTGAAAGCAAAGCAGGCCAGCAGATAACCAATGCAGAAAATGGAGCTCAACATGTGCAAGAGAATGAAAGAAAAGTAACAGATACAGAGGAACCCAAGGAAGAACTTGAAAAGGAAACACATGAAACACAACAACCTGAGTCAACAAAGAAGGAAGAAAAAAACACTAACCAAAGAGAACTGAAAACTCAAAATACAACCAAGGAAATTGAATGTGCACAAGAGGAGCAGAATGATGGTAATGATGAAAATGTAAAGCAAGACACAATTGATGAGGAAGAAGGACAAATGCAAGAGGACAATAATTTCACAAACAAAGTGAATAACTCAAATGAAGAACCTGAAATGCTGGAAAAGCCTGAGGATGAAGAGCCACCAGACAGAGCAATGGCTAAATCTGAGGAATCATTTGGGCAAAAACCAGAGAAAGAAGCTACAAGTGAAAATTCAATAAATTTCAAAGAAACCATAGCAACTCCATTGGCGGAAGAGATCAACAAAATGGAGGAGTTCACAGAGGTTCAGCCTGAGAACCCTGAAGAGGCATCCACGGACCATGAAAATATGGATCAAAATAGTGAGATAGAAAAAATAAGTGATGAAGGGCTGAGTGGAGGAGAAGAGGTGTATGCTGAATATAAGGTTGATGAGGAGGTTAGAGCTGATGAAGAGGAAACGATTTTTTATGAATCAAGAAGTCTGCAGAATAATGCTGAGGAGACAGGAAATGCCATCACAGAATGTATTAAAGAAGGCAATATAGAACATACAGAATTAGAATTAAAGGGTTCATCAGTAAATAAGGTGAAAGAGGAAGATGTGACAGGTGAAGATGAGAAATCAAGAGAAAGCATGAAGGTATATGAGACTGAGGGAGAAAAAGTTCAGAGAGTAGATGGAGATGAAGTTCAGACAGATGTGAAGGATGGAATGGAGGAAGCCAAAGATCAGGATCCTCAAGTTAAGAAGAATGAGAACACAGAGGAAATAAACAAAGATGAGGAGAAAATCAATCAAGAGATGACTGAGGATAGTGCAGAGCAAAAAGAACCCACATCAACAGGTCAGCCTTTAGAGGAAAAAACAGTGGATGATGTGGAAGAAAGAGAAGAAGAACAAGAAAAAGAACTTGCAGCAGAGAAAGATTCTGAGCTAAGAGATGAACAGAAGTCTGGCAGTGAAGGTAATGATGCAGAAGATGATCAACACAAGGACTCTCTGAAAGAAACTGAAGTTGGAGAAAATGAAGTAGAGGATATGAGTGAAGGTGGAGAAGAAAGGACAAATGTTGGTGGAGCTGATGAAGAGATGCAGAAAATAGTGATGGAGCAAAAAGAAGACAACAAAGAAGAACAGAAAAACAACTCCAATCACACTTCTTATGAAGCTCTGCAGGAATCCACAGATGGAGCTGAAATAAAATCAGGAGCCATTGAAGCAGAAATTCCAGAAGAAATCATTACTGTAGACCAGCAGGAGCTTGGAAAGAATGAAGAAGTTGGACTAGGGGAAGTTGAGGGAATGTCTGAGAGTATTGAAGAAGAAATAAATAGAGACATGACCAAAGAGGAAGGTGTGAAAGATGAATGTATGGATGATGACAATGAGAAAGAAGAAGACCAAAGAGAAATACAGCAAGAGGCAACCAATAAAGAAGAAGAAGAGTGGAAAGTTGGTGAAGAAGAGATTGAAGAAAAGCAGTATGTACAGCAAGAGCAAACCAATGAAGATGAGGTAAAAGATAAGCAGAAAGATGAGGTGAAGAATGTTAAACCACTAATATCTAATAGTATAGTAGAGAATAGTAACAATGTTGGCACTGAGGATGAAACACCATCAGATGGCAAAACTGCTGCAGAAGATCTTTCTGATGCCATGTCAGAACCCAAGGACACAAATGATGACTTTGAAAGTAGAGGTGAAGAAGAGAGTGGAGCAGGAGCTAGCAATCACATTCAGTCATCTACTGATATTGAAAAAGACCAAAGTGCAGATGCTGCTGAAGAAACCAGGAGTGTAGAAGGCAGTACTTCTCCTTCAGAAGAATCTCAACCTCTGGAGAAAGTTCTGGCTCTCAAAGGTGAGGAGAGAGAAGCTGAACTTATTGTTGCTCCTCGGACAGATCACGAAGAGCTGGTAAATAACTGGATTAACGTTCACAAAGCCTCAAACTATTTTGAGACATTTGTTGAGCCACTGGATGAGATAAAGATCCTCGATGGAGAGAGGACAGTAAACGCTGTAGCTCTGGAAATAGACGAAAATATATTGAGTCCAAAAGAGTCTCACAGAAATGAAGAATCATCCAAGACTGCCAAAGATGAGCAGATCAGCCTGCCAGTAAACAGCGAGCATGACGAACTGGAGGATACAATGGTTGAAAACTTCAACATGGAGACTGAAGATTTAGTAGCAGAGGGGCAAAGGAATCCATCCTCCAGCAACCCATTAGAAGAAGAAGAGAATCTAAGAAAAATGGATTCTGAGCAAAGTCCAGAAGATCAGGAAGCTGCTGCAGTAAATAACATCATGACATTTTCATCAGCCCCACTGATGAAGATTGAAATTAGCCAAGATAGCTAAGTGAAAGTCAGAGTCATGATGTGCAAGAAGAACCACACCTTCTCTAGAACCAGTCTGAGTTTACTAAAGCAGAACTTTCTTGAACTGTGTTTTTATTATTTGAAATGTTTACTTGGTTTTTAATGCACCTTCATTGAGTCTCTCACTTTTGTTCAGCTGGATATCAGTCACCATCAAAAGGTTTGTTTCTCTCTTTTATCACCTTTTATTACATGAAGTTCAGTAGATGACTGACTGACTGCTCGGTGTCACTTGAGGAGCAAAATTTAAGCAGGAAATTTTTCAGCAAGACAAAAACCAATTTTTCATTTAACAGCAAGACAATGATGAATGAAGCTATTTGTAAATATACATTTTTGCTTGCCACTTTGTAAAGCATCTTTGAGAAAGGCAATATATAAATTAAACTTAAACATCCTGTATGGTTTTCACACTAACTTTCACTTTACACTAAATTGTACTGATTCCTACTACAAGCTTGTTATTTTATTTTACCACCTAATTAGCATTAGCATTCTAGATACTTTTTAGGAAATGCTTCATCAGACCTCTCTTTCTGCTCATGACTTCTACATCTGAATTAAGTTAAATGTAAGTTAATCAGTAATTGTGTATTTATACTCTGTAAATAAAGAAGAATTTGAGGGGAAGAAAATGTGATGATAATGAGCAGATTTGACAATCGTAACACATGGTGGATTCCAGTTTATTTACCAACCTGTATGATAAAATACCTCATAAATTTATTATGTTATAATTAATCATTTATGGTTCATGACAAGTTTACGAGTTTATTCTCTGCTGCTCCACTCACCAAACTGAACTAAGGTGGAAATCAGACACCACTGATTGAATTATTTATACTGAGTCCGACACTCACTCACACACACACACACACACACACACACACACACACACACACACACACACACACACAGAGAAACTTCAAAGGAAACTTCATTGCCTGCACTTTTATCTTTGTTTGTTGTTTTATATTAGATGTTAATTTCACTCGATGCTGTGTTCATTACTGGCACACTGTGATGTAAAATCTTTATTAATGTACTTAATAAAGGATTCTGGATTTAAAGCTGGTCTTTGACCCGATGTTTAATGTTAAAATGTTTATCTGTACAGATAAAAAAACACTTCCTCTTGCAGTCAGATTAATCATTTATAAAAAAAACATTTATAGCCAGTGTTTAATATTCGTGTCTGTTTATTTTAATATCAACACAATGAACACAGCGTTTTAATTCACTTTAGAATTGATGAAACTTATAACACCAGAGTCTCTCTCACACACACGTTTGTGTTTGTTTATGCTTTTATTAGCTGGCATCCTCAAGGCTGGTGTTGCTGCTGGAGTGGAACCTCATGGTGCTCATGGGATCTGATACATAACCTGCAACAGAGAACGTTTATTTATTTTTATGTAACCCTCATTTAACCAGGCGAGTTCTTTCATTAAGAACAAGTTCTTATTTGCAATTGCAGCCCGGCAACATACAGACTGTCACATGCACACACACACACACACACACACACACACACACACACACACACACACACACACACTCACGTTGGTTTTACTATCCTTGTGAGGACCTTCCATTGACATAATGATTAATGCAGCTAATTAACGCTACACCTGCACCTAAACCCCTAAACCTAACCCTAGCAATGAAAAGGAAACTTTTTGCCACATTTACTTTTTCTTAGTTTTGTTTGCCAAAACCTTTACAACTGTTGTGAGGACCATCCAAAACTGTCAGATCAAAAAGCTCACAAAATGGTCCTCACAAGGCTACAAAAACCTGTACTCACACGCATACACCACAATACAGACACACACCATTTCTGTCAATGGGGAACTGCATGTTTCTCCTGAGCTCATCCAGAGATAGACCATGGGAAGAACGTCGTCCAGAACTGCAGATAAATGACAAGAACATGCTGAACAACAACAACACACACACACACAGACTGGATATACACTCTAATACACACTATTACACATTGTACACTCACTATTGCATGCTACTTGTAAGTCTCTCTCTCTCTCTCTCTCTCTAGCTTTCTCACTGTGTCAGACCTAACCTCTTGGAGCTTGTGTCTTGGGGTTCTCTGGCTTTCTCCAGTTCTTTGCTTTAAAAAAGCAAATTGAGATGTAAGTCAATCCTTTCTGACCTCTTGTTTTTCTCTTCTTGAGACTTTAGTCCCACTCCCAGTGGGACTCCTTTGTGGGTTTGTAGCTTACTGGGCTGCATATCAGCTTATCAGTCTTCCAGCCCCCAGTTAAAGCCTAGTGTTGGATGACCATTTGTTTTCCCCTCTCTGGAGGTGTTCTTCCCAGTTCACTTCCCAGGACCTAGCCCCACTTCTGTCATTACTGTGGCATTAAATTAATAACTGAACACTTCATGAATTGAATCAAACACTTTTCCATAAAGTGCACAAGCAACAAGAGACATGTTTTAATTAAACTCTCTTTGGAGCCGTGTCTCAGCAGACATGTGGACTATTACTAAACAACACACACACACACGCACAGAACTGGAACACAGTGTCTTGCATGTTTTTATTGCGTTTGCAGTTCCTTATCTCCTCGGTGAGTACTCCCGGCAACCACTGTACACTCGTGTGTGTGTGTGTGTGTGTGTGTGTGTGTGTGTGTGTGTGTGTGTGTGTGTGTGTGTGTGTGTGTGTGTGTGTGCGTGTGCGCGCATTGTGTTTTCCTGGTATAGCTGACTAATACTGAAGTTGTGGACACAGAAGTATTCGACCTCAGCTCTAACTACAGCTGTAACATTTGCATTTTATATTTATTAATTATTATTGGGTTTAAAGGAAAGCGTCTGATATAAAGGCAGTGTCTAAAAAAGGTAAATGAAACTCCAGTCCAGAGCTCTACTCAAGAAAATCTGGCAACCTCGGAGACATGAACCACACATAGGTAAATCCTCTATATGTAATTCACAACTCTGAGGTTGCCAGATTTTTAATAATCTGAGTTTGGAGCCCAAAAAATTCACTTAAGGAGAATACCAGGAACTTTCCTCACAGAAATACTGATATAACTTTTGGACTTAAGTGTCTGATTCATGGCCCAGTGGTGCTGCACACGACTACATTTCAAGGGTGTTAACTGAAATAACAACTGTAATGACTTCATGGTGTTGAGGTAGTGCAGTGTTTAGCATTGCTGCCGCACAACTCCATGTTCCTGGGTTTGAGCCTGAGCTCAGGATAGTGTCTGTATGGAATTTCATATGTTTTCCTCAGGTACATGTGTTTTTTCCAGTTTCCTCACATCACCCAAGAACATGCAGAAATGCAGATAGGCTATGTTACATTGAATATATGTGTAAATGTGTGTGTGAATATGCATGGTGGTGTATTCTCATCCTGGGATTGGCCATCTGCATATGATACTCCATAATTTCATAACATGAAACATAAAGAACAAAGAAAATGTGTAAATAATGTACAGACTTGTGTGTGTATACCTCCACACAGCTCGTGTGTTCAGTGCATACTCCAGTTCAAAGCGTGAGCGCAGTGCAGCTACATGACTGCGGCCTGGACTCATACGACCAAACAAACAGTCTGAAGACGCCGATGGAGAAAGAGAACCACTGCTGTTACTGGAAGCTGGAGACATCAGCTACACACACACGCACACATACACACACACACAAACACACACAGACAAACAAAGTCATTACACTTACATCTGACTTGAATCTGTGTCAGGAGGTTGTGCTGAACCTGAGGTACAGTGTGAACCTGCTCTAACAAGGTACAGAGTATTAAAGAGACCTTGTTTACTGATGTAGTGTAAGGAACTATTAAAGGTATACATGCTGCGTGTATGATATGATATCTAAATGAATGGAATACAGTCATAGTGCCCATGTATGAATGCATACTTGATAACAGCACATGTCAATTTTCACACTACAGCACAAAAAGATTTATTAACAAATTCTGAGGATCAAAGATATTCTCACCTCAATGTTGCACAAACACTCCTCAAGTTTAGATACAACTTCTGAGAACTCTGGCCTCTCCTGAGACCGACAGACAGATAATGAGTGAGAGAGAGAGCATGAGAGAGAGAGAGAGCGAGAGAGAGAGAGAGAGAGAGAGAGAGAGAACACCAATATTATTATTAAAGAACTATAGTCTGTGTTACAAAATCAA
>JAQQZU010000039.1:22174-36114 GCA_030068025.1 Parauchenoglanis punctatus | reverse complement strand
AAAATATTGGCTCATGTGATTTGAAAGTCTTTTAGTTTTCATTTTATTAAAATTTAAAGAACGTCCCAACTTTTCTGAAATTCGGGTTGTACATTCGGGATGTACATCTGTCATTTTAATGGACTAACTGTGACTCATTTTGGGATTATATTTATATATTTATAATTATATATAAATATATTATATTTATTTATATTGATAAATTATATTAAGTTTTAATATCATTTCATGACTTTAATTCCATGAATCAGTGTTAAATTTGTAGAAGATTCTGACATCAATTTTTACCTGAACACACGTTTGAGTTCAGAATATTCTTCATCTTTAATCCTCAGATCATAATCCAGCTTCTCCATAATCACAGAGTATGACTCGCTCACTTTCTTCTTCCACTCATCTGTAGCCATGCATTCACATACACACATAGGGTATACACACTTCCACACTATTTCTGAGAAGTCATTCTTAGCCCCACCTCCAACACGCCCCTCAACTATACTGATGAGTTTGTGACCAACTTAAATTCTTAAATACAGTTTAACATTTTATATAAAACACATTTTATATTTATACACAGTTATTAACCATTCTCAGCCCAGGGTGTAGTAATGATGTTTACAGTGAACACTGCGGTCCTGTAGTCATGTGTTAGAGCTTTAAACACCAGTGTTATTATGATGAGACTAAAATCCACCAGCAGCATTGAGGCACTTTATTAATGATAACTGATACACAGTTATGTGTTTATTTTCTCACTAAAAACATAAAACATGGAACACTCAGGTTTTACAAACCTGTACACTATTACATTTACACTGAACATTTACCAACATGAATACTGAACACTGTTTAACACATCGAACACTCAGTGAGCATTTAGAAATCTGAGCACTGTTAGAATCACTGAACACGGTTATAAACAGCTCACAGATAAGTTCATAGTTTTTACCTGTACAGGTCTGTGTTGGTCTGGATTTATAATTCCCCATCACAATGCTGTGATAAACACTGCTTTTTACTGAACACTACAATGCTGCTGGGATAAACACCACTCTTTAATGAACACTACAACATTACTGGGATAAACACTTCTCCACACTGAACACAATGCAGGCAAGAAGATAAAGCAGAGTATCACTGCCTTCCTGCTAAAAATAAACAGCAGCTCTGGGAGGAATGTGTGACAGCTGGAGCTTGACAAACCTTTGTGTGTGAGCGTATAAACAGTCCCCTCTAAAAGTATTGGAACAGCAAGGCCAATTCTTTTCTTTTTGCTGTACACTAAAACATTTGGGTTTGAGATCAAAAGATGAATATGAGACAATGGATCAGAATTTCATTCATTTCTTGATTTTTATATCTAGATGTGTTCAACAACTTAGAACATGTCACCTTTTGTGACCGACCACTTAATTTTAGATGAACAAAAGTATTGGAACAGTTTTTTTTTCAGGTATTAAAGCAAATAATACTTAATATTTAGTTTCGCATCTCTCACGTGCAATAACTGCATCAAGCCGGTGACACACTGACATCACCAAACTGCTGCATTCTTCTGATACCTTCACAAGTTCCATCATCAATAAAGATTAGTGGGCCGCTTCCAGAAGCAGCCACCAAAGCCATGACACGATTGCCACGGTGCTTCACCCATGAGCTCAACTGACATCACTGTATAACAAAGATTTGGCAGTGTTGTTCCAATACTTTCAAGGGGACTAAGAGTGTGTGTGCACAGGCATGGATGTGTTTAGGAGTGTATGTGTGTGCACACAAGTATGTGTATGTGTGTCCCCATGCATAAGTATATGTGTATGAGTGTGTGTATGTGTGCGCACATACGTGTGTTTGTGCATCGTGAGTGTTTGTGCATGTTTGTGTATATGAGAGGCTGTATAGGCCATAATACTCAACAATACTCTCATTCGCTATCAAACACTCTCACAAGAAATTAAAATTCTCAGTTTGATAGTGCATGTGAGATAGTTTGATGTTTGTATTTTCTCATTGGCCTTTAATATTGCCAGTTAATTTCTCTCACTGGAAGCTGCTCTTCACCTGTGCACCACCGGCCACTACAGCAGCCATATTTAGGGAGCACCTCTATGTTCCGCTGAGAAAAAACAGAGGAGTGTGTAAATCCGTGCTCTTCGATTCCTAAAGCGCGCGCAGCTGCAAATGACCACTTTCTTCAGAGAACTTGAAATGGAGCATTTCGACTTAGTGCTATTTTGTGCTTTGAATTGGACATTTCACAGCTTTAATTTTGTAACATTTTGTGCATGTGCTTGTGTATATGAGAAAACATCTGGATTTCTGTAAAGCTGCTTTGTGGCTGCTTTGAGTGTGTTCTTAACAGCTCTATATAAATTAAACTGAATTGAACTGGGTGTTGATGTTCTAAGTGTGTGCTCATTATAAATAAGTTGATACAGAATAAATCAGAATTTTAAAAAACAGATAGGAATTAAAATATTTTAATATTTTTACCATATAGATAGAATCACAAAAGATTTATATACATCATGAGAGCTTTAAAGCCTGTTCAGTGAACAAGCTGTGTCAGAGTATCAGAAGAGTAGCCTGTGAGGAGACTGGGAATGTAAAAGGAGTTTGAATAGAGACCTGTGGTTGTCTCATCATCATTCACATGCTCATAACTGTCCACTACCTCTACCACTCTGGTGACAACAGGAAGTCACATGCACTCTGTCTACATTTTATCTAGACTTAAATCAATATAAAATTCTCATGTTTGATTAGCAGATATTTATATTCTTATAATGATGAGGCCTCTTATATAAAATTCAGACTATAATTCAGTCCCAGCTCCAAATCACTTGTCACTCACTGATGGACAGTTTTCAGCAGAAGTGAGTTATCTAACTGAGTATACGGAATCAAACCTGCTGTAAATGGGCTCATGAGGATGTAATGATAAATTCTGAAACAAATGACACCCACACTTGCTGCAGCAGATAAAGACTTAATTTTTAAAAAAATAATGCAATGTTTTCCATTTATCTGAATTTTAATATTTCTCCCAGAGATCATTATTCCTGATGTGTTGAATCATTCATCTCGGTTTTCCTGCAGAATTTCCTCATGCAGATCGTTTCTGAACTTCAACATGGTCTCCAGCTCTTTGTGGTGGAGGATGTCCTGCAGCGAGAGACGTCGGTGTTTGTGTAAACTCACAATTCCATCTCCATGAGCTGCTCGGACCATTTGAAGAGTGGTGGAGAACGAGGTCTTCATATCTTCACAGACAGGAAACATGCAGCAGGTCCAAAGGTTACACACACGCCCATCTCCTGAGAACCGGACATCCCCCACGCTTAGTCCCCAGCGGCTCACACACTCTCCCACAGAAACACCAAACACATCCAACCTGTTCATGTCTGCACGGGTGGGCACCGTCTTCTTCAGATCATCCTGAATGCCAAATGCCACAGTGATGAACTGTGTCCTGCGATCCAAACACACAGCAAAGGAGTGCATGAAGGTGTTGGAGGGGATGGAGAGACCCCTGTCCACCCAGCAACTACTGATGATGGAGCTCTGGCCCAACATCACTCTGTCCTCCAGCCTGGAAAACTCCACCATGCTGCCCTCACACACTCGCACACTTGGGTGGATGATGCTCTGTATGACACACACATTTTTATTCTCACACACATCCAGAGGACAGGAGCTGAAGGTGATGGACTGGAGGCCAAGTTCCTCATGTAGACACAGATCTTCAGTGAGATGGAACAGGTACTCTTCCAAGGTGCCCAGATGGTAGAATTTTGACTCATTGAGGATTATAACATTCAGCTGCGTTCCTCTGAGATGCTGGAAGATCTTCTTTCTTACCTCCACCAGATCTTTCTCCTTTATCATGACGTTCTCAGTGTTGTTTGTGTACTCAGCTGTAGCACTCGTTCCTAAACTCTGCAGAAAGTCACCGTAGGCATCAATCTCACACCTCAGAGGTCCAATTATCCGGAAAAGGCCTAGCAGCGTCTCCACCGTGCCATGACTGATGTAGTATGTGCTGTCTGTGTAGACTACTTCATCATCATGCTTCCTGAACACAGCACCACTCATGTGCATAACTTCCACACTAGGTTTGTGCAGGAACTGAAGACAGGTTCTGTATTCCACGTCTTGGACAGGTGGCTCATCGCCAGGTTTGAGAACAAATACACCGTGTGACTGGCCGATGGACAGGGGGGAGGGGTGTGCGAGGGCGGTGAAGCCAGGTTTATTAAATTCCACACTTTGGGTGGTGCTGTAGAGCTCAATGTCATCAGCACATGTGACCAACACGCCAGGATTCATGTGAGCAGGAAAGTCCACATACATGAGTAGCTTCAGATCCAACATCTGATACACACGATCTCCCAATGGAAGAGCCATGAAGATCTTCCCCAGAGCACTGGCATGGGGTAAACGCTGACTCCACCCTCCTGCATACACACACATAAAACATATATACATGATCTGTGTAATGTTTTCTCTGAGTGTGATTTACATTTGAAATGATCAGATTACAAATCTGATCTAGAACCATAGTTCTCAAAGTGTGAATTACTTGAAAGGAAAGCACTTGGATTAATGGCTCGAATATATGATGGTACATATTTGTTCTATTTTTTATTTATATTAAATCTGTGCTCTGATCATAAAGGGCATATCTGGGATCTAGAACAGTTTTTGAAAAGGATCGTATAAAAATGTAGCCACGTAAAATGCCACAGTGTGGTGCTGTGGACACTTTATTGATGAACATCTCAGATGTGTTATAACAAAGGCTTTAACACTGCTTTGACATTAAACCTCTGATTTAAATTATAATTAAATATAAACATTAAATCCTGAATCCACCACCTCCACCTTCAGCTTTTAAGCCATGCTCCCTACCCAAGGGTGAGATGGAAAGTAGTCTTCACTGTGAATGTTTTCTCTCCGAGCCTTTTGCTTTTGTACATGTTTACAGGTAAGTGTTATACAGGGTCAGAAAACGCATCAATGAGTCTGTCTGAGATATAGACCACTTGAGGAGACGCCACTGTGGAAGGGGTTAGAGTTAGGTTTAGGGTTAACTGCACATATTTTGCACATCGTGCCAACATAGAGGCTGCAAATTGAAGGCTATAAACTGCTCCTTTAATCCTTTATCTCTGATCAGCTGCTCTAACACACTTACTAATCCTCATGAAAGTTAATACACTGATTAGATAAATCAGTCTGAGGAACATTAGATAAGTGCCAGTCTGGATCATTCAATTTAAAATGAATCAGTAGATTTCAGGTAATGAATTTAAAGTGTAATAGTTCACCAGCATGGATGAGAAGGACTCTGAATTGGGATAAAGACTCTCTGTACTCATCACTCAGCGTCTGTAGAACGTGTAGTGTCGAGCCTCCATTACCTAAACGAACACAAACACACACACAGGTTATTTTTAATAAGTTATGATTAATTAGCATTTCAGGTGATTTTTTGCTCCTGTACTTGCCAATCTTGCAGCCTGGAGGATCTGCAAACACATGATAAACGCTGAGAGGAAGCTCTCTTCTGCGGATCTTCTCCTTCAGCTGAACGTCATACAAACATTTCTGCTCTTCGTCTACTGCTGTGATCACCACCAGGTCCCAAAAATCACCAGATTTTACCTCAGCACCTGGAACACCCGTAATAAACACTAACTACACCTTTATCTTACAGAGAAATATAATGACACCTGTTCTAAATATACCCTTAATTATATACACCAACTCTTCAATCCAATTCAGTTTTATTTGTATGGCGCCTTTAACATTGTCACAAAGCGGCGTTACAGAAATTTTAAACATATGAATTTATAAATTTATCCCTAACTACACAGACCTCTAAATATATATTAAAGTGATAATATTTACCCCTTATTCTGTTGAGTTTATCCAGTTTGTCTTTGGTGGATTTTGCCACATGTATGTTTTTTATATATTTAAAATTTTGTGTTTGCTCGGTCATTCTGAGAAATTAGCTCGATTTCCTGGACTATCTAAAGTCAAAGAGAGAGACACTTATCAATAATTAGCGATAAGAGTCAGGGTTTAGACAGATTATTAAGTGGTTTATTTGTTGCTTAGCTGTTAAATAATCTGTATCCGTATTAAACAAAAAAAATCCTGTTTACGTCTACATTTTGTAAACCACCTCTGTTCCAAAACATCTGATTGCGATTGGTGACATGTTTGCTAGTAGCTACATGGCTCTGGCAATATCCAATCCTAAAACGCAAGGCGAGCTATATTAGCCAATGAGTAGTAGGAGGTGGGGATTACCGGAATACGGGTGAGACACAAAACGCAACTGCAGTGTTTACATCACTACTTCATAGTTAATAACCGGAAGTTTCGTAACTTGCTGCCGTTTTAAAAAATTTTAAATTCATAATGATGTAAGTAATTTACATCTTAAATAATGATTAGATCTTGACTTAGATCTCGAAAATCTGAGTTTGAATAAAAAAATAAATAACACTAAAATAAGCACGTTTTCAAACTACTGTTGCTATGACAACTTTCCGTTACAGTTGTGATTGCCCAGGTTAGGACGCTTATTCCGTCTCTGTGCAGAGTAAAAGAGTGAGGCGTTGATGGAGAACATCAGCGTTCAGACGGATTTGAACGGCTTTGTGTCTTTAAACCTGGAATATGGACACACATCATCATTATCTTAATCCTCTTCTCATTCCTCAGTGCGTAGTAATCAGTACGTTGTGGTGGTGCGGAGGTGTGCACTATAGTTATACAGCCTCAGGGGTGTGTGTGTTTTCAGAGCTCTGAAAGTGTGTGTGCTGTGTGATAACTTCATCACTGACATCGAGCCGTTGCAACAGTGTGTGAACTTATTGAAGCTTGACCCCAAAGGCAACCAGGTTCATCTCATAATCCCATTTATTCAGTGTGTACATGTGCATGAATATTACATCATTTATCTTTAAAACTTTACACAGTTTACAAAGATGGAAAAGTACAAATTACATGAGAGACAAGCTCCAACATTGCAAAAAAAAAAAGCCATTTAGAACAGGATCTTTACAACTTAACATTGAACGTAAAAATTAATCTTTGTGACACTTTTAAAGGTTGCTGTGTGTGTGTGTGTGTGTGTGTTCAGATCAGTCGGTTACCTGAAGCTTCATTCTGGAAGAATCTGAAGGATTTACAGTTGCTGTTTCTCCATGATAACAATATTTCTGTGATGAGCGATGTTTCAGGTCTGAGTGTTTATCCATCTCTGAGCACTTTAACACTGTATGAAATGCCACTCAGTTGGACGAGAAACTACAGACACTGTGTCATTAACAGCATTTTCAGCCTGAAGGCTCTGGACCATCATGTCATCTCAGATGACGAGATCATCAAAACTGGCAACTTCCTCTCAGATTTAAAGCCATGACACCAAATTTATTTATCAATCTGTATCCATAAGCAAATATCGTGAATTTAACATCGTCAGCAAAACTAAGGACCTCATCGTGGACTACAGGAGACTGCATGGAGGAGGCCACACCCCCATCCAGATTGGAGGAGCAGAGGTGGAGAGAGTCAGTTGCTTCAGACTCCTGGGCATCAACATCAGCGAGGATCTGAGTTGGTCACACCACGTTGGTGTGATCACAAAAGAAGCAAGACAGCGGCTCTTCTTTCTGTGGCGCCTGAGAAAGTTCGGCATGGACTCCAGAATACTCACAAACTTCTACTGATGCACCGTCGAGAGTATTCTGTTTGGCTGTATCACCACCTGATATGGCAGCTATAACGCTCTGGACTGCAAAGCTCTGCAGAGGGTGGTGAGATCAGCACAGCGCATCACCAGGACTGAACTGCCGGCCATGCTGGACCTCTACAGACAGCGCTGTAGGAGGAAGACGCAGCGGATCCTCTCTGATCCCAGCCACCCCAGCCACAGACTTTTCACGCTCCTGCCGTCAGGCAGGCGGTACATGAGCATCCAGACCCGCACCAGCAGACACAGAGACAGTTTCTACCCACAAGCCATCAGGCTCCTGAAGTGCTGACATTCTCCACAGACCAGTATACACTCACCACAATTACTGGACTCTTCACAATGTCACTTTAAACAAATGCCACTTTAAATCCTCACTGCACAATTTTGCACCCCACATTATAAATATCTTACTGCATTATTTTGTTTATGTTTTATTATTTTATATTATTTTAAATTTATCTGTATATTTTTCTAAATGTTTATGTAAAGTTGGGGGGGAACACGGGTCTAAGAATTTCATTATGGGTAATGATACTTCATTGTTATCTGTACATGACAATAAAACTTGAAACTTGAAATTTGAAACTTTAATCTCATTGAACACTAATCCTGTTTTATTATCTGTTTCTTTTTTATTAGTCTGACATCACGTCAGTGTTATTGCTAAAGTCATCTAAAATCTACTTATCTAAACTATCAGCCTGGAAAAATGAGACTGCCTCCTTCGCCAAGACTGACAGGTACACAGGCCACGCCTCCTTCGCCAAGACTGACATGTACAGAGGCCACGCCTCCCTCACTGAGACTGACAGGTACACAAGCCACGCCTCCTTCACTGAGACTGACAGGTACACAGGCCACACCTCCTTCACTGAGACTGACAGGTACACAGGCCACGCCTCCTTCACTGAGACTGACAGGTACACAGGCCACGCCTCCTTCATTGAGACTGACAGGTCTTTTTATTTAAGGATTCAGATGAGGTGAAAGCAGTGCGTGGAATAATTTCAGAAATAAACAGGCCGCGTTTTCCCCGACACTCATCATTCAAAAGTGGATTAGAGGCTATCTGACCAGGAGACTTTTGGGGTAAGTACACACACACATATGTGCACACACAAACATGTGCATACACACACACATACACACATATGCATGCATGCACACACACACATGCACACTCACACAAATACACACATGCACAATTACATACACAAATGTGTGCACACACACATGCACACACATATATGCATACAGATGCACAGAAACAAACACACAAGCATGCACTCACTAACATGCACACACAAACACACCCACACACACACACATGCTTTATATTTAAATAAATGGTGATCTCATGGCAGATTGTGTGGAGCTCCAGTTCCTCTGAAAACGTTACTGAGGAATGTGACTCCAGTGGGTTCTGTGTGGGAGATTAGCAGAAGATCGTGGATTATGGGCGATTCATGCGTTCTGGTATCAGTATATGTCTGTTTCTGAGTGTGCATGTGTGTGTGTGTGTGTGTGTGTGTGTGTGTGTGTGTGTGTGTGTGATATTGTTTTCATTTCAGCAGCTCTTGGTCAGTGATCCTGTCCTTCTCCTACATTCCCTCTAAAGCTACATCAGGACATGATGAGCTTTAGATCTTTCCACAGCAGGACACTGACAGACCTCAAACCTCCTTGTAACACTCCTCAGCCAAGTAACCATGGAGACAAAGTCAGTGAGTACTGTTATAGAATACCACAAAACAAGCGCAATATTCTTATCACGAACAACACAATAAACCCCTGTCTGAAAATGTACTTACATCACTTTTCTGTCAACATCTTCTTTACAGTTTTGTCAGATGTAAATATACTCAGTGAAGTCAAATTGATGACATACAATAAAAGTAAATACACACTGAGTTTTAGATTCATTAAGTGTTAAAATGCTAATCAATGAAAACAGCTACAGGTAAACACATTTTCAGTTACAGGTCTCCAAACCCTGTGGTCTGGAGATTGCAAGTTCAAATCCCAACACTGCCATCCATCGCTAAGAGGGTAGAAAGCACTTTACTCCAAGTGTGTGAAATCATGCTGCATAACTTCACATGTCTCAGAGGAAGTATGTGTTAGCCTCCTGGTTGCTGGCTGTTATATGATAGGGGAAAACTGGTCAAGACCCATTTAGGGAGAAAATACAGAAAAACACTTATTTCTTTAAATATTTCTTAAATATAACATTGTTGTGATACCAGGAAGGGCACAGGAATCTCAGGCATTTACATGATATAAAAATGTAGCTTAATATTTCACATTAGGTAAAATGATGCCTGATGTGTTTTATTTTGCTTGATGTGAGTTTATGTTGTTGAACCCTAGATATCAGCTTTAGTGATGAACATAAGGATGAGGCGATGGACTTGGAGACTTTTTGGCTTTTTGGCTTTAAGGCCATGATGTACTTGTCTGAGGCATTTGTAGACATGCTGATATCCCGAATAATGGATGGGCAGGACATACGGAATTACAATCATCCATTTCCACACACAGAAATCCAACCCCTTCACTGCCCAATGGCCACGTCCACCTAACCTTACTGCAGAGAAGCACCTCATTGGCCGATGCTATGACTGCCTGAGCCTTGCCACATTCTGGGCAATAGAGAGGGTGTATTAGGCGAGAGAGAAGGCGGAGGGACTGAGGGAGCAAGTCAAATGAGTGATGGAGGTGCAGAATCATCATGATGAAGCCCGAGGTCGCCGTGAAGGATTCATGGAGGCCCAAAGGGCAAGGGCACTACTGAGGCATGAGCAAGAGCGAGAAAAACTGGAGGAAACACTTAAACTGCAGAGAAACAAACAGGAGCAAGAGGTGCAGCTAGTCCATCAGAAGTACCTCAAGTTTCTGGTGAAAATGCAGAGGAACGGAATGGAGCAACAGTCAGTGAAGCGCTTCAGCCGACAGCAAGGTGCTTTGACTAAAGCCTTTCGAATACACTGCACAGAACGCAGACTTGTCGAGACTCAGCATGTAACGAGACGACACATCACTATCGGCACACAGCATGCTGGCTTGCGGACAGGGCAGGGACACCTGGAAAACAGGTACAGTAACTTGCACACTTGAAGAACAGGTACGGTACCTTACGTACCTGAAGAACACGTATGGTACAGTACATACCTGAAGAACATGTATGGTACCTTATATACCTGAAGAGCACTAATTATTGTCCAGAGTTAATGTCCAGAGTTTTAATCACTGAAGTACTGAGCTATTTTCAGGTGTAATTTTGCTGCATTCTGTGTGAAAAACGTAGAGTATAAAACTAATCACACAATTTAAACTCTGTTCATGCTGCAATACACAATGTAATCTGTACATTTCAGAGATCCACAGATTATATTACTATGTCTGTAATTCATTTATTTTAGTTACTCCAGCATTGTTATTTGTCTGTCCTTTCTTGCAGGAAGCAACGTAAACTGACTTTGTCTTGTATATCCATAAACTCTCCACTATTTCAGAAACAGCAGTTCTCAGACAAGGTGAAAGCATGTGAAATCCAGCTGACACAAGGTGGACGTCCATCAGACAGACATGCTAATCACATATAAAGAAAATAAAATCTGTGCAAACTAGCATAAAAACTATTTAACTAAACATCTTTGTTTAAATATCTGTATAAATATTAATTCAGAAGTGAATTTTGGCTATAAATATGTACAGGAGAACTTTTACTTCCCAGCACTGTATTTAAGATACACAACATCACAATATCCCTGTATACATAAAGAACAATTAATCTTTAACATACAAATCTGATCGTTAATCTTTAATAAATAATTTATCACTTATTCAATCACCATCTTCAGTCTTCAATCACCATCTGCAATCACTGTACAATCACTGTATAATCTTAAATATAAATTTCATCTTATACTATGAAATAAATATATTCACTAGTTGCTTATTATTTATTACACTACAGTGTGCTTGAATTCTGGAGTCTGATTTGTCAAATACTGTTGAATAATTTTCCTTATACCATAGCGTTGATTTATAAATTCTCAATTTTGATTGGTCAGAGGGTGTGAATTATTTTTGTATAACATCATGACTCAATCAGTAGTCTCATCCTAGAAACTAAAAGAGAACGTCAATGTTTCATAGTATTTCTGCCAAATTCCTCTGTGGTTTCGGTACTGTAGCAGCTACTTTGACCTCATTTCTGAAGGAGAAGCCCAAGTCCTCCAAGTGGACAGAGGAGGCCATCCAAGCCTTCAAAAAGCTTAAAGAATGTTTTACTAGTGCTTCTACATGGTGCTGTTCTGACCCCTCATTGCTATTCATGGTATAAGTGGAGGAAGAATGTTAAGAGGAGTACAGCAACATTATCCTAGAGGTGGAACTGTGTTTCTCCTGGAGGAAAGTGCTGCAGATGGCAACGGTGGAGGACAGACCAGTGATATCACTGAAGATATTGTGAAGGATAGCCTTAGAACAGCAATTGCTAAGAACTGTTTTGCACTCAAGTCTCCATCATTGAACACTTCAACATAATAGAATGTAAGTTAAAACTGTAATGAATTCAGGGATAACTGATGCTCATATTCATGCTCCTGCTCCATATGCAGCACAGTGAGGGCTTGATTCTGTGATTGGTGGAGGATCTAGATGATTTCAGCAAGGGGCAAGCACGCCATGCCAGTGATTCTTCCTCAGATTCACAGGTTTTGGTATCCGTGTAATATGTTTAGTTGTGAGAAAATGAGATGGGAGGCAGGCTTGTGACAACTCAAAGGTGCATTTTATTTTCATGCATTTATTTACTTTTGCTTTTCAGCAATTTTATTTCATTCACCGCACTCACTCACTTACTCTCTTTCTCTCTGTCTCTCTGTGTGTGTGTGTCTCTCTCTCTCTCTCACACACACACACACACTGCTGCTCAGCTCTCTCTCACTGGTTACTGGCTTTGCGGATGGTTCGACCTGCCTCCTCTCCATCCACAGCTGATGCTTGACCATGCCCCCACCGCCACAGTCGCAGACTGTCATAGAAGTGAATGATTTATAATTGCACTATCTAGTGTCATCCAGATGTGTATGGGTTCCTCACCACACTCACCTCACTGGTTTGCTCATTCGGGATAAATTTATAAATGTAAAATGTATGAACAGAGTATTTTTGTATATTGAATATTTCTGTAAAGCTGCTTTGTGACACTGTCTATTGTTAAATGTGCTATACAAATAAAATTGAATTGAATTGAAGATTGAACTGAACCAGAACCCCGGGTGTGGTCTGGTTGTGGTAGGACAGCTGAGTGACACACACACACACGCACGCACGCACGCACGCACGCATGGATGCTCAAGTGACACCTGTGAGTGTGAAAGGGTAATCTACTCCACTTCAGGGTCTCTCACAGTGAACAAGGAAGTAAACAGTGTATAATTATAGACTTTAATGGAAATATTTTTGAAACTTTACCTCAAAAAAGTTAAATAAACATGAAATCATCAATGATAAGGTAAGAGAG
This sequence comes from Parauchenoglanis punctatus, assembly GCA_030068025.1. Classification (NCBI taxonomy): domain Eukaryota; kingdom Metazoa; phylum Chordata; class Actinopteri; order Siluriformes; family Auchenoglanididae; genus Parauchenoglanis; species Parauchenoglanis punctatus. The sequence continues at coordinate 22,810 of JAQQZU010000039.1, read as the reverse complement.
TAAGTGTGTCAGGTTTAATTTAATAACATACCAATGTTTCACATTCCACATGTGTGCATGGTTCAGCTCCAAACAATCAAAAATGCCATGCATCATCTCAATAGTTACATGCAGTAAGACCTACATAACACACACACACACACACACACACACACACATCTCCATCTCGTTCTCCATCAACGATCTAGGTGGGAACGCAAAATGGAATTGATTTTACATATCTCAAATTTCACATATGGTGACTCTGCAGTGTGGGCATGTGTTAAGACAGAAACTTCATCTTGTTTACATAAACAAGTTAATGGATTTAATTAATCGATTAGTTAATGTGCAAGAAAGATGAAGCTCATGTAATCAGAAGGTGTTCTTCATCTGCTTAGTAAATCTGTAGTGTGAAATCTGTGTAATAAATCATGTTTGATTCAGATTGGCAAAACCGTCTTACAATTAATCTAAAATTATTCTGAATAGTTTATTACTGAATATAACTTTGTGTGGGGCAGCACGGTGGTGTGGTGTGGTGGTTAGCACTGTCGCATCACAGCAAGAAGATCCTGGGTTCGATCCCCGGGTCCCCCAGGGTGCCTTTCTGTGTGGAGTTTGCATGTTCTCCCCGTGCATGCGTGGGTTTCCTCC
>JAQQZU010000038.1:29250738-29267147 GCA_030068025.1 Parauchenoglanis punctatus | reverse complement strand
GAGCGCCGAGAAGTCGATCAAACTTGACTATCTAGAGGAAGTAAAAGTCGTAACAAGGTTTCCGTAGGTGAACCTGCAGAAGGATCATTAACGGGTAGCGCCCGCGCGGGCGCGCCTCCCATCCATCCCGGCCAAGGCCTGTCTCTCTCTCTTGCTTGCTGGGAGTTGGTGGGTGAGCAGTGTGTGAAGGGTTGTGTGTGTGTTGAGCGGGCGAACTCATTTGACTTAATTTTGGGGTCATTTTTCTTGTTCTTTTCTGTTGTCTCTCTTGTCTTTTCCTTCCTTTTGGAGGCACTGAAAATTTGAGTGAATTTTCTTGATGCTTGTTTTTTTTTTGCGATTAATAAAGAATTTCTGTTGTAGTTGCTCTTTGAAGGCTTGTGTGTTGAGGAGGTGACGTGGTGTCTGGCCCCGGTGGGGGTGTGTCACCTCTCCTGCTCTGTAATGGGATCATGTGTGTACCTGATGCAGGTGTGATGGTAGAAGAGGTGCTGGTTGGAATAGGAGAACTAATCGGATACGAAAAGATTATTTCAGCCTCACGCATGAACTTAGGAATGGTTGAATTTATCAGTGAGGAAACTCTTGTAAAGCAACTTGTTGAGCAAGGAATCAGAGAAAGCCTTCTTTTAATTTCTCTGCTAGTTATTTTACCTTTTACCTTAAAACCTTTTCATTGGTGTTTTAACCTCAAGCTGTTGAATTATGACGTATTCTGTGAAACATTTATTGGTTTCTGGTCATTCTGGAGGTCACAGAAGAATGAATGCGAAAATATGGTTCAGTGGTGGGAAGTTGGGAAAACCCAAATAAGACTTTTCTGTCAACAATACACAATGCATAATTCAGAGATTATCAGAAGGACTATATGTAAGCTTGAGAGTGAGACCAGCCAAACAGAAGATGAAATGATCACCAAAGAAAAAACAAATGCTGGAAAAGCCATGGAGAGTTTTTTTAGGTCTTTTCTTCAGGAGCAGGCAAAAGGGGCTCTAATAAGAGCACGTTACATCACACTAAAAGATATGGATGCCCCGAGTTCTTTCTTTTTCAACTTGGACAGAAAAGACAGGCACAAGATGGTACATCTCCGGGATGCTGAGGGGAAACTTACAACCGACCCAGCAGAGATTAGAGAAATTACAACAGGTTTTTTCTCAACAGGCCACGAACAGACACGTGTCACACATTGACTCCATAGGAACAGGCAGAAGAGACAATAGAGCATCTGTTTTTAAGGTGCAGGAGACTTGGGGAGCTGTTTGCTGTATTAGAACAATAGTGTGAGGGGTTAAGGGAAGTGCTTACAGATCCACTTTTTATTTCTGGACCAAAGTATAAAAAAAATCAAAAGAACAGAAAATGTATCTTAAATTTCATAATAGGTCACGCAAAAGACATATACAACGTAAGTATTTGGGTGACTAGGAGAAACAAAATGAGAGGAGCGGGGCCAGTAGATCCCAAACTCATGCTGAAAGGGTTAATGGCAGCACGTCTTCAGATAGAAGACGCGTATTTTAAGATGACTCACAACATGGGGAAGTTCTCTGAGGTGTAGGGGCAGGATGGGGTACTATGCAGCCTGAATAATGAGAAGGATTTGATCCTTAAATTCTAGCAAAATTGTCAATGTGTTAATCAACTGTTTATTCTGTTTTTAAGGGTTGTTTATGCTCTTTTTTTAGTAGTTAAGCACCATTCTGCTATAAAATGTTTGTGGTGTTTGGCTTGTTTTAGTTTCGTCTCTTTTTATAGTTTCTTTTTTGTTTCTCTTTTTCTCTTTCTTTCTTTGATTTTTTTTTTTTGCCTTGGAAATGATATGGCAATTTAAAACACAAACTGATTTGGTATGATGAATACAAGTTTTTTTATTAGCATAGATGTTTTTGGAGTTTTGTGAGTCTCTCTCTCGCTGTAGATCTGTATTTAAGTCTGTATTTATTTCTATATCAGTGTCTCTATCTGGACTAATAAATCATATTTATGTTCAAGTTTGTTTCCTTTCTGTGTCTTCAGTCTGTCAGTACTACTATAAGCTCTGCTACAAAGCAGTGTGTGTGTGTGTGTGTGTGTGTGTGTGTGTGTGTGTGTTATCTGGTTAAGTGCTGCCTGCAGACGCTCTGTGTGAGCCGACGGCTGCCAGAGACGTGGAGTCCCTCAAGAGACACAGGAAACTCTTTCTTTCTGTCTCTGTCCCCCCCCCCTCTCTCTCACACACACAGGAAAAGTTAATTATACAAACAAAACTCTCCATCATGCTTATAGCAATAGTGTGAGTATGTGTGTTGATTGATTTGTGTGGATAATAATAATATTAATAATAATAATAATAATAAGAAGAATTTTACATTATAGACCCTAAGAGCTAATAGACCTCCATGGTTTTATCACTTAAGCATCTTCAATTTTTCAGTGATCTCTTTTCTTTTGCCATTTAAAGTTGTTTTAAGAAAAAAAAACTTTGCAAAACTCTAAACATCAGATGATATTAATTCACTTTTCATTTTTAAATTTTCTTGTGTTTCTTTTTTTTTTTTTTTTTTTTAACTTTAAGCAATACAGGAACTTAATTTACTTGGATTTCAGGGTTTACTGTATGGGCACAATTCATAAATCTGACATTGGTAGAAATTTCTATTTTTATTTACAAAATACAGAATGACAGAATCACCTGTAATGTGGAGTGCTTTAAATATTTAGTAATAGCTATTTAGTTAGAGGTGAATAATTGTTACACCCCACTTTACAGTGTTGTGTGTGCGTGTGCGTTCGCACGTGTGGTTCAGAAGCTCTGCAGTGATAATGATCTGCGTTTACAGGAGCAGATCACTGATCTGTGTGTCCACCCATTCCTGATAATGCACAGTCATGAGTACAGCTTCTCTCTCACACCCAATCAAGCTTTACAAAGCCACCACACACACATTCACACACTTCTGTACTCAGACACACACACACACACAAATGGTAATACACTGTGATGTAATTTGATGTAACAATGATGTAATCATTGGCCTAATTAAATATTTAGTTTAAGTTTATGTCTAAACTTTCTTCCACTTTTATGATGATTTCAATTTTACTGTAAAATAATGATTTTACTATATATAGTAAAACTTATATTTATTTTTTTTTACTGAAAAATATGCTCGTTAGGCTTAGTGCTTTGAAGCCACGCCCATTTGATAGCTCCTCCGTTTAATCCCGCCCCTTCACGACTTAAAATAGCTCGTGTTGGTTACATCACTGTGACGTTGGGAGACTTTTTTCTGCGGCCAGTTGGGCGCGCGGTGTATAAAAACCTTAAATACACACCGTCTCTCCCACACGCTCACTCTCTGTGGTGAGACGCACACACACACACACACACACACTCACACACACACACACACTCCGCCGTTACAGTCTGTGATCTATTAATATAGAATTTCTTGTGCGTTTCATTTTATTTGATGAATTAACTCTATTTTCTTTATGAACAGAAGCTGAACACCGGAAATGACGCTCGGACAGTCATTATCATATTATTCACCTTCATCATCCTTATTTTTTACATCATCATCATCATCATCATCCAGCTCGTCCTCTGCTGTCGCACGCGACTCCATCAGGAAGAACCGGACGTTCCGGTGAGTTTCTATTACTGCACCGTTTATAGCAATAATTTAGGATTTTGCACAGGATAAAGAATAAAACACACACCATCAGAAATCTCTTATAATCAACGACTAGAACACACTAATAATAATAATAATAATAATAATAATAATAATAATAATAATAATAATCTTTGCTTATATTGCCAAAACTCTAAAGTGTGTTCGTGATAAAACACACTAACAAAAAAAACTATGACCATTCAGTAAAATAAAACTGGATAATCACATAAAGTGCAAGCTGCGCGAGGGAAATTTCAATAATATTATTTAAAGATTACAGTTTAATTGCAATAATTTACACTCATTAGGACTGTGGTTAAACACATGGCATTAATGTAGTTATTAATGTAGTAATGTGAGGTCATCACATAGTAAGGGCGCGAGGATTTAATTTCAGTCATAGCTAATCATTTTTATATATCATTAAACCGACACGTGCGTGCGTGCGTGTGTGCGTATATGTGTGCTCATGCAGGTCCACCAAAGGAGCTTCGAAAGCACGGCGTGATTTGATTAATGCCGAAATCCGGAAGCTGCGCGCGCTGCTGCCTATCAGCTCCGAGGAGCGCGAGCGTCTCTCCTATCTGCACGCGATGTCCGTCATCTGCACTTTCATCCGGAAATCCGTGCTGCTCACGCGTAAGACCTTTCACCTGATCTACAATAATAATAATAATAATAATAATAATAATAATAATAATAATAACAACAACAGAGACTCTGAATGAAGGTGATAGTGTGTGCTGTTATTCTCACTGGTGTTTGTGTTCCTGCGTAAAGGTGATGTAGTGTGTGTTGGTGGTGGTGATGAAGGTGTGACTCCTGCGTATGCAGATCTGCTGAACGCTCTTCCTGGTTTTTTGGTAGCGATGACCAGTGAGGGGAAATTACTGTATGTTTCAGAGAACGTTTCTCACTACCTCGGCCTTTCCATGGTGAGTGATATCACATTTTACTCCTCACACTGTGGCCATGTGATCTGTGACATCATATGATGATCATGTTTAATTAAGTCCATGCGTGTGATGTTGGTCAGTTGGAGGTTCTGCAGGGAGACACATTTTACGGCATGATCACCAACAACGATATAGAAAAAGTCAAGTTGTACCTGCAGGACGACGAGAAATTAAGCACAGGTAACATACACACAGTTTGTTTACTTAATGATAATAATAATAATAATAATAATAATAATAATAATAATAGTAATAATGCATTTATAATAGACCTCTCTCTCTCTGTAGAGAGGAGCTGTGTGTGTGTATTCAGGTCTAATACACAGTGCTGCCCCCTGGTGGTCAGGTTGCGTGTGTTCGACCCACGACGGCGCCTCATCGTCGCTCTGTGTTCACCTTCACTGAGAGAGAAAGACAGCTTTACCACAACACACACGCAAGACATGAGATACACACACACACACTATAGGTAAAACACACACACACACACACACCCACTCCCATTCAGACATTGCAGGCATAAGATTCACACCCACTGTTAAGATGAGATACACACACACACACACACGCAGACAAAACTCTATTTGTACAATCTGAGACACAACCGCTCTGTGTGTGTGTGTGCATGCATGCAGTGTGACCTTACATTTGGGTTATGAGGCAGAGGAGCTGAATGGTCGATCATGGTACAGCATTATTCACCCTGACGACCTGTTACTGAGCGCCAGAGGACACAAACAACTGAGTAAGACACACAAACACTCTGACAAATTCATAAACTGAAAAAAAAGACACAACCTCTAACATCTGGTGTTGATTAGTGCAGTGCCAATGTGTGTGTGTGTGTGTGTGTGTGTGTGTGTGTGTGTGTGTGTGTGTGTACAGTGCACTGTGAGCAGGTAGACTTGGTTCTGCGAGTGCAGGATAAACAGCTGAACTGGGTTTGGCTTTACATCATTGCCACCAGGCACACACAGAGTCACACGATCACCTGTACCAATTACATCATCAGGTAGTTATACCTTATAGTACAGCTAACATGCTACAGCTAACTTGCTAGTACACACGCTGTTTATTATTACCTCCAGCTGCACTTCCTGGAGGAAACAGGAACAGAAAGTGATTTATGATTAAAGGAAGATGAAAGTTTTGTTGTGTTGTGTTGTAGTGAAGTCGTGGCTGAAGATTTGAGACACAAATTCAGCGCTGTGTCGTCCATTTCTTCTCCTCCATCCCTCAATCCTCCAGTATCCCAGAATTCCCAGAACTCCACCAAGAGACCAGCAGAGGGCAGCGCTGAGAGCGAGAGAAGGAAAAACAGACGATTGTCTTCAGTAGCGTCTTCCTCTCTTCCCTACAGCACTGATTCCACCTTCACTTCATCAGCACAGGAAGTTGGCAACATAGACTTCCTGTTCAGCTCTTCAGAATTTTACCCCTCCCCCCCTCAGAACTTCCAGTGGCACAGCTTTGACTCCATTCCACCCCAATTCTGTTACCCTGCCGAGGTCAGCGTTCCGGATGACCACGGAGAACTTCCTGGCAGTATGTCTGAGAGTTTTCTGTACCTTGAGGACTTCAATTCACTTCCTTCATCAGAGACAGGAAGTGGTAGAACATTCCATGCCCTAGAGGATTATGGGTGGTCAGGTCTGCTGACTCCGCATCATCCTGATCTACATTACAGTGAGATGGAGCAGGCTGAGATCAGCATCCTTGCTCAGCAGATCTCCTCTATGGCCACTAGCTTTGATTCATACTGTAGTAAAAGCTCTGCCCATCGATCTGACCACTCCCTTGGTTCGCAGTCTTGTGACCCTGAGGCCTTCCTGTTGGATGAGGAAGTGATTGACAGTGTAATGCAGGTTCCCAGGGGTACAGTGGAGTTTCAGGCTCTTGAGGCTCTGCTGGATTTAGAAAGGTGTTCAGAGGAACAACACGAGTTCAGTCTTTATTCACATACACAACAAGGTAATGCACACGCACACACACACACACACGCACACACACACACGCACATACACACACGCACACACACACGTGCACACACGCACACACACACGCACATACACACACGCACACACACGCACACACACACACGTGTTATTTACATGTTAATGTAATGTTCCACTGACTAGTTTAATAATAATAATAATAATAATAATAATAATAGTAGTAGTAATAATGTCTTTTGTGTGTGCATGTGTTTGTTTCAGATGGGTTTAGTGATGAATCCCTGTATTGAAGTGGAATATGTCTGTGACTCCGGCTTCTCTGCCTCGGAGTCCACTGACCAGGTACCTGCTCACGTTGTCTGGAGACAAGCTGCTGTCTTTCTTCACTGTTGCCATGAGAACAGGCTTCATGGCATTTCAATAATCAATAATCAGTAATCAATAATGAAACTATTAATATTGATTTCCACTACTTCTGATATAATCGTCTGTTTAATTTCACACAGCTTATATTTTAAATATATTCTTCATTATAATATTGTAATCTCTTTGGCAGCTGGATTTATCTTATCTACAGATATATGTATAGAGATATGTGTTTGTGTGTGTGTGTGTTTAACTGAATCATTGTACACATTGCAATTGTAAATAGATTACAGTTTGTTTATATTTTTGTAATAATAAAGTTTAAAATGCAAAACAAAACAGTTTGCATGTAATTTAAGCTGACTGAACAGCAATAATAATAATAATAATAATAATAATAGTAATATGTAAACAATAATTCAAGAGGATGATGAATATTAACAGATGGCTATTCATTCAGTTTTATCTCCAAACCATTCAGGGTAAATCTTCAGCTCTCAGTTCTCAGTTTTATATGCAAGGCATTTTAAAGAATGGACATTGTTACAAAGCAGCTTTAGAGAAATATATAAATTCTGTAAACTTTTTTTCCTCTGTAAATTTTAAACATATAAATCTATTAAGGAATGTATTCATAATATATAAATATTTATTTATTTAAAACAAAACAAAAAAATAACCATTCACATGTCCTCACAAGGCCAAAGCTCGCAGATCTTACCATCCTTGTGATGACATTTCATCCTAAAGGGTATAAAGACATGCGTGCACACACATATGCTTTTTAATATGGTGAAGTGCAGTCAGTAGAGGAGTAACGATACACTCAAGCCACCATTCATCTGATTTAAAACTATACAAATCTGGCATTGCTATGGACAGCGGTTTAATACTGTCAACAAATGTATAAATTCTTCCAAAGAATTGATAGATTAAAAAAAGTGAAACATAATGAGCTCCACTGCAGCACCAGAGACATTATTTTAACTGGACAAAGAGCCCCAAAGTCAGCTAAAATGCCAGAGTTCTGTGGCTTCTTTCTTGAGAACTGTAGATCTGGTGCCATTTAAAACTTACTAAAGAACTCTTTTTAACTATTATAATATACCTGTGCAACCATATAATCAGGGCTGTAGGGGTAAAAAAGGTGGTAAAATGTACATGTCCATGGACACAACCTAGGCTAGCATGTTGTGGTCCACCAGGAACCTTTCTCAGTGCCTTCACTGCACCGCTCAGTCTCCAACTCCTCATGTCTCTGTCCCTGTTTCTCTGCACACAAAGTGCATTTAGTGTGTAAATAAGTTCATGTCCTGCTAGCCAAATGAAAATGGGAGTTCCCAAATCACTTTTCATTGATTCAAATAGGTTGCCAATTTAATGTTATGTCTATTAGCCAGCTAACTATATCCAAACAGCATCAGTCAGTAGGCTACAGTAGTGAATAATAGCCAGAGGTTAATCTATCAAAGCATCTTTATTTACATCTCACACCATCAATTCACACAGTAGCTAAGGCACGCACGGCAGTTTGCAACTCGAGAGAAGCGCTCCTTTAATGTTTAATGCTGATGGTGAAGAAGAACGAGACAAGAGGAGGAAAAATGTTCTAAAGTTTTAGATGTTTTTAACGTTGTCTAAAGTGTTCTTCTGTATTTCGCACTGCAACTACTATCACTTCCTGGATAGCAGATTACTGCATGCTCGCTTCGCACATGCGCAGTCAACACAGTCCACGTGGACACAAAATCTGGGTGCTGGGTGGATTGTCCGCGTGGAACAGAGAATTTCTAACGGGGGAGGACTTCCAGTCTCAGAACTTCCGGTTGTCTAGGGGGTGCTCGTGAAATAGTCCTCAATGAATGGGAGTGAATGGCGCTAAATAAAATTATCAGAATATATTCTAACAATATATCAGAATTGAAATGATAAAATTTTAATTATCTTTTAATTATCTTTGCCCATATCTTAATTATCTTTTGCCCATAAAATGCTAGCATTCTGCGAACTCTAACCCTAGCAAAAGCTGTTTTGTAATTCAATAGGTGTGTAAATGGTGTTTGCCCTCCACTACCCCCTGCATGTAATGTATAGCCTAATACATGCAGGATGTTGTGATTTGGAGATGTTAGGCACAGCACATACTCTAAATATGCATTTTAATTTTACGTGTTACACAGAATGGCATCTCTGGTGTTCAAACAGTGTAGTTGCATTAAGTGAATAATTAATAGTTGCTCATTAACACTGCCATGATGCACATCATCAGATTTTTGTACTGTAATGCATCGTGTCACAATCTGTTGTTGCACCCTGAGCAGTCAGTAAGATACCAACTGCTCCTGGAAGCTGAAGTGCTCTCTTTTGAAGTGCTGAGTGGTGGCATTAAATAAAGCCTTATAGCCTACTTGTAGAATGGGATGTATATGCATCCCATTAAGGAACACACATAATTAAATATTTATTACACTTAACCTTTAACCTTTACCCAAGCTCTAGTTCCAGTACTCCGCAGAGGCCCTGTTTACACTTGGTTTTAAAATGCATCTTGATCGAACAGGTCACAAGTGGACAGCCGAGACACACTGCCATTTAAACCTGTCAGTTGTGTGTCTCCAAGGTGTCCAACTGACCACTTTAGTTCAGATTTCGTTACTGCGTACATCACTTCCGCTAGAAAGTCAAAGGTCACCGTGTACAGTTGTGTTAAAAAATTAAACCTACAACATACCTTCATTATTTTCTTGCACTCCAACCACGTACATTGGTGCTCCTCTCCATTCATTTCAAGCATGTAGCACTGTTACCAAAACAACCCCCGCGTACAGCATTAATGGCGTATTTTCCTGTTATGCTGTGTCAGGGACACGTCGGGACGCATCAGCGTTTACGCTACAGAAGGCATGTCGTCAAATGCGTCCCAGACCACCTCGGCAAGCCGTTTGAGCGAATGTGTCTTGGAGTTCGTTTACACTTTATTTAGCGCCATCCAGTTGTGATCATATCGCGCAAGACACATTTTAATACCAAGTGTAAACGGGGTCAGAATGGTCACATGGGGTTTTAACTCTTCTGTAAAACATTAGGGCCTGGTTGTGTTGGTTGGAAGTTGAGTGAGTGAGATTATTAATGCATCGTTCCTATAAACACAGAAGCTTGTGTGTTGATATTAAACGCTCTCTTTTTTTGCTGGTTCCGGAAGTACAGCCTTTCACTGGAATTCGACACAAACCGGTTTAATTCCTCTGAGCGCAACGTTTTGCGTTTCTTTCGAATCGGGTTCCAACGCAGTCACGTGGTTCTGTGCCGACCGAAGGTACGGGCCTCGTTGGTCACGTGATCACGGGAGCCCTGGTGTGTGTGTGTGTGTGTGTGTGTGTGTGTGTTTTTTACACACGCCTCAGAGCTTCGGTATAAAGAGTTTCGCTGCTCGGTGAGTTTGTAGCAGAGAGTTTAGTATTAGTTTATTCTCAGTCGCCAGCTTGTGTTTTAACTTACATTAATGCTGAAAGTTTCTGTTTGTTTTCCGGAGTTAAATTTAGGGCTGTTAGCATAGCTACAGTGCTAGCTCGCTAACTGGGCGGTTTAGCAGTGTGCTAAGCAGCTAACCAACTCAACACGGAGAACTAATCTAAGGTGTAAACTCCTTCGAGTGAATAACCTGTAAATTTTAATAAACACACAGCTGCATTTGTTTATTTAGTTTTATTTTATTTTTAAACATTTCCGGGAAAATAATAAGCTTTATTAGCGCATCAACAGGTTTATAACCGGAAACGGAAACCGCAAGTTTATTAAACATTTCAACATTTCAAACAACACTCGTCATTTATTACTGCTTTAGGTGGAGAGCATATTTCATGTTATGTTCCTTAATGTGTTAGGGTTAGCATTGAAAACTGAACTTTTTACGTGTGTGTGTGTGTGTGTGTGTGTGTGTGTGTGTGTGTGTGTATTTTCTAACAGGAGTGAGAGATGTATTATTACAGATATGAGAACGCGGAGGTCAGCTGCTGTTACAAATATCTAATGTTCAGCTACAACGTCATCTTCTGGGTAACTCCATCACACACACATATACATTAATGTGTTAGTTTTCTTATGAAAGCATGGATTAAATCCCCCCCAGACAGCTCCGATTCTGAGTGTTTGTGTGTGTATGGTTTCATCCCACAGTGTTAGAGCTCACTATAGGAAAGTGAGTGTGTGTCGGTTCATTCTGCAGTACGGATGGAGGGAGGAGTTTCTCTGTAACAGAAACTTGAGTCACTAGGTTTCCTGTTGCGTGTTAGTGTTAACTAGTCAGAACTGCAGATACAGAGCTGTTTTAATGAACAGAAACTCAATGAGTGTGTGCACGCGTGCTTGTGTTTGCTTCTACATCACACAGTCACCCAATCATGTATTGAATGTTGTACATGCTCAGAAAGGAGTTATTATCTGGAGATTCTAACTACTGTCCTGTGTGCTGGGATTTAAAAGTCTCAACTTCCCAGCCATCACCATACAACCTCATGTAGTGTGTGTGTGTGTGCGTGCATGTGCGCGTGTGTTAGGTGGCCGGAGGATTGTTTATTGGGATTGGATTCTGGGCCTGGAGTGAGAAGGTGAGGAAAATCACACACACGCTAACTTTGTCTCACACGTTATCAGTAGTTGTGTAGTGGAGAGTACAGCTGAAGTCTGTGATGCAGTGGATTAAAAATCTCACACACACACACTACTGATGTGTATTTATATGATATTAGTTTAGATTCTATGTGTTAGTGGTTAGATTGGCATTACTGTTCACTAAACTGTATGTGTGTGTAGGGTGTGCTGTTGGACGTCAGCCGTCTACATGGGTTTGACCCGGTCTGGTTGGTTCTGCTGGTCGGCACAATAACGTTTATTCTTGGATTTGCTGGGTGTGTGGGAGCGCTGAGGGAGAACATCTGTCTGCTCCGTTTCGTAAGATTGTTGTTGTTGTGATCATTGCTATTAATATGTTTGCTGGTTATTATTACATCTGTTGCTACTGAATTACCTGTCTTACTCTTACAGCTGTCACACACGCACACACCCACCTGTCTCACCCCCAAACTGCCTCACACTCCGAACACCCCACACACGTTTAAGCAATGCAATTTAACTGCCAATTCACTCCAATTAATCCTGTGTGTGTGTGTGTGTGTGTGTAGTTTTCAGGTGTGATTGGCTTCATTTTCTTCCTGGAGCTTGCAGTGGCCGTGTTAGCGCTGGTATATCAGGATCCTCTGAGAAAGTGGATTAGCGAAATCTTCATAGTGAATTTGAAAGGGTACCGAGATGACATTGACCTGCAGAACCTCATCGATTCGATGCAGAGAGTGGTACGCGCGCACACACACACTTTTCTGTCCTCTCTTGTGTTCCCTGTCTTCTCAGTTCTCTTTTGCCTTCTTCATTCTCTCCGTTGTCCAGTATTTTCCTCATGTTTTTATTTCTGTAGCACTATATACCTAAAATTTTGCTGACATTATCAGCGTGGAAGCAATGGAAATTCCCCCAAGTTCCTAGGGTGGAACGTTTTCAACCAATGTTCAGTTGAATATGATACAAAGACAAGACCTTTACTGTTCAAACTGATAAACTGTCTTGTTTTTTTTTATAATTATATGTTTAGTCTGAATTCACACTTCAATGAAGTTGGGACAGGGGCAACAAAAGACTGGGAAAGTTGTGGAATGTTAAAAAAAAAAAAAATCCACCTATTTGGAACATTTTAAAAGTAAACAGGTTAATTGGTAACAGTTGACTGTTGTCATAGTATCATGATCAGGTATGAAAAGCACATCATTATTCACAAGCAAGAATGTGGCGATGTTCACCAACATGCAATTTCTGAGCATTTCGGTTTCTCAATATACAATTGCAAGAAATGTGTGGATTTCACCATCTACAATCCATAATAACATCAAAAGATTCTGGAGAACTCTGAACATAAGGGGCAAGGCTGAAAACCAACTTTCCATGCCTGTGACCTTCGAACCCTCAGACAGTACTGCATTAAAAACTGACATGATTGTAGCAGAGCAAAAGCCTTTTATCACCAACATCCAGAAACGCTGCTGACTTGTCTGGGCTTGAGGTCATTTGAGACGGACTGACACAAGATGGGAAAATGCGCTGTGGTCTGACTGGTCGACGTTTCAAACTGTTTTTGGAAATCGTGGATGTCATGCCCTCCTAAAGAGGAAAAGGAACATTAAGATTACCAGCGCAGAGATCAAAAGCCAGCATCTGTGATGGTATGGGGGTGTGTTGGTGCCCATGGCAGGGGTAACTTGCACATCTGTGAAGGAGACTGCATACTGTTGAGCAACTGAAGTCGTATATCAAGAAAGAACGGGACAGAATTTCACTTTTAAAACCTTCAACAATTGGTGTCCTCAGTTCCTAAATGCTTACTGAGCGTTGGTAAAAGAAAAGGTGATGTAACGCCGTGGTAAACATGCCCCTGTCCAAACTTTGGTTGCAGGCATCAAATTCAGAATGTACAAATTTACAAAGTTTATCAGATGAACATTAAATATCTTGTCCTTGTGTCGTATTCAATTGAATATAGGGCAAACAGGATTTGCAAATCATTGTATTTTGTTTTTGTTTTCACAGTGTCACAACATTTTTGGAATTGAGTTATTCTAGGATAATAGTTTACACCTTCTAAAATTCAGCTTCTTAGCTGATCCTTAACACTGGATTTTATGCTCATCATCATTTTAGTATGTTTGCGTGCCTCTGTTTGCATCTCTAACTCCTGTGGTTCTTTCCCCAACCATGGGTTTTATTCCACGCTTGGCATAATACAAGAAACAATAAAGAAAATGGTATTATATTGTCAGGAGTCTTCTGTAATTTAAAAAAAAAAATACTAGTTGAGAGTTGCAAAATTTAATTTAGAGTAAGCCAAATTATTGATGTCCATAAAGGTATCAGAATCAGCTAGTACAAATCTTCAAGTTGTAATATCTACAATACTGACCTTTCTGTTTGAAAACATCTGAAAAGTACTTCAAAATTATTTTTTTATGTGAACATTGCCTTTTCAGAATATGAATGGCTCATATTTAATTGTAGACCAGATACAACGTTGAGATATCTGATGTCTCAAAGTTCTGAACGGAGAATTTCACAAGAGCACAGCTTTGGGTCTATGGGATACTGTATTAATCTCTGAGGAGAAACTTGGCTCTGCATTTAACCTATCCAAGCAGTGAAATACACACACACACACACACACGAAGAGCGATGGGCATCCGCATGCTGCGGCGCCTGGGGAGCAGTTTGGGGGTTAGGTGCCTTGCTCAAGGGCACTTTAGCTGTAGAGGGAAGGGAAAGTGCTGTTCTTTCATATCCACCCATTTTTTCCTGTTGGTCCAGGGAACCGAACTGGCGACCTTTCGGTCCCAAACCCTTTTCTCTAACTTTAAGGTCACGGATGTCCCTACTTTGCTAGACCATTGAAAAAACAAGAAGAAAGCTTAATTTGTGCAAGAAATCATTTCTTTAGAAAACTCTCTAAAGACAGTTATATTTTTTGAATAATGAGTGTCTGATCAACAAAACTTGGTAATTCTTAGTTTAAAATGTTTATATTATTCTATAAAAAGGTGGAAATAATTTGAAGATGTTGATGCAGTTAACTTTTTGGAATTTGTTTGAATTAATATGGACTGGATTAGGAAGTATTTACACTGCTCACATGCTCATCACTGCTAATGATACTAGTCTGTAATAATCTGTGTGTATGCTCATTTTTCAGAACCATTGCTGTGGAGCAAACAGTCCGAATGACTGGAATGAGAACGTTTATTTTAACTGTTCCAAGACCAACCTGAGCAGAGAACGTTGTGGGGTTCCATTCTCCTGTTGCATCAGTGACCCTGCGGTACACACACACGCATACACGTAAACACACATACATATACAAAAGCACCCACATATGCAAAGGCCCTGCTCATGCAACCAGTCACCCTATCAGCCAATCATTTGTCAGCAGCTCAGCATCTAATACAGGTTTCATACGGTTATGAAAATTCTGCAAAAATAATGTAGTTAGAAATCACATTACCCAGACCTGGAAACGTTATGGAAAATAAAGAACATCAGAAAGTTTTGGAAAAGCTATGGGATTTTTTTAAGCAACTTTCGCAGTATAACCCAGTCTCTCTCGCACAATAACTCACTGCATGTTTTTAATGCAGTGCCTCCTGAGTCCCCAAAGATTACACCCATCCAATACTGGTTTTCAGCCTTGTTCCTTGTGTACCAAGAATTCTCCAGATTCTCAGAATATTTTAATAATAATATGTACTGTAGATAATGAAAAAGCCCTAATTCTTTGGAATTTTACATCGAGTAAGATTATTCTTAAATTATTGCTCTGTTTGCCCACACAGTCTTTAACAGAGTGGTGAACCTCTCTGTCGTCAAAATATTAATGTTTTACTTTGATTACTGCTGAAATAAAAATATGTTCATTACAAATTTCAACCCTACTCAGATCAGTTCACAGTGAATTAATTTCACTTGAGAATTTTAAAGTAATTACTCTTCACAGTCACTGGATCTGTCAGTACATTTGGCCAGGAGGCTCTTTATAATCCATTATAAAAATGGACATTTAGGAACAGCTGGTTCCTCTACACAAGGTCCATATTTGTAATGGTATCATACAATGAAGATTGCAAAACTTGGTTCACTTTTCCTGAATGGCTGGATCAAAGAAAAAACCCTTTCGTTCAGTTGATTATGTGGGTGGCATGAGTGTGAGTTATTGGAAATTTAGCTTGAAGGCATGAAAAAGTTGTTGATCAAAAAGTGTATGTTGCAAATATTGTATTGTAAATTTGGTGCCCGAGCAGGAATCTGAGGTTACAGTTTACTTGCTTAGTCATAGTCACTGATCAGTGGAAGATTGGTTGAAGACCAGGTGATGTTTTTCTTCAGTTTGGGTGAGCCTTTGGCCACCGTAACCTCAGGTTCTTGTTCTGGCACCAAAAACCATTGCCACGGTCCAAGTGATTGAGGTTATGTTTTCCCCATTCTTACGTTTGATATGAACGTTAATCAAAGCTCTTGATGTGTCTGCATGATATGCACTGTGCTGCTTACATATGATTGGTTGATGGGATAATCGACTGAATGTATAGGTGTTCCTAATAAAGTAGATGATGTGTGGTGAATATTAAGCAATCAACCATCACTAATTCATTCATTTTATATTAATGAACATTATGAGAAATTGTATATGGAAAACTGCAAATTATTCTGGCTAAACATTGTGTGTATGTCTGTGTATAGGACAAAGTAGTGAACACACAGTGTGGGTATGACATCAGGGCGCTCGGAGCTGTGGTAAGAGAGTGTTCTCGAACACACACGCAGAATGTTAATGAATCATATCAGCGAGGTTATCTGATTAGTGTTGTTAGACCAATAACGATGCA